>JANHFK010008196.1:178485-189273 GCA_036250565.1 Sibynophis collaris | reverse complement strand
ATATCCTTCCCCTGCCACGCCCATGAAGCCACGCCCACCAAGCCATGCCATGCCACACCCACAGTAGTAAAATATTTTGAATCCCACCACTGATTCATGGCTAAGGTAGGATCAGAACTCATGGTCTCTAGTTTGATGCCTTAACCACTAGACCAAACTGGATCTCTATAACTATAGTCTTCTCAATGTAGGCTTGCTAAGATAGCTACCTTGCTATCTTAGATGTTCCTCATATTTTATCTACATTTGAAAACTGGATGGATGCTCTGTGCAAGGCATATTTTTTTCATCTACTTTCACCTTTACGAAAATATGATTTGTTGTAAAGTTTTAGCGCTTGCCTACTGGTTCTCGGTTACTGTTCATCAGTGACAATACCCCACACATACACAAACACAAAAACATTTTTTAGAACTTGCCCTCTTAAAAGTCACCCTCTATTTTTGCCTGGCTGCAGTTTCATTAATATGAGCTGTCAGTTTTCCAAGTTCATTCCCATCCTCAGGGCTGGCAGATGTTCACACATATGCATTTCTTTATTAAATATATAGCCTGCCTTTAATTAGAGAGTTCAAAGTGGCATACAAAGTATTTTTTCCTCCTCCTATTTTCCCCTCACAACAAGGTAGGTTGAGAGGAAATAGCCAGTTCACCCAGTGAGCTTCTGTGAATGATGGTGGACTAGAACACCTTAACAAATATACCAGACTGACTACATCTTTGAGCTTCTCATCAGTGGTGGGTTTCTACCGGTTCGCTCTGGATCCTGTGAACCGGTAGTAGCGGTGGTGGGAGACTCCACCCACTCACCCGGATGTCATCATGGACGCTCTGCGCATATGCAGAAGCTTCCTGTTGCGAACCGGTAGTGAAGGTAAGCGGAACCTACCACTGCTTCTCATGTAAGAGGTAGCTATAATCCCCTAGCACTATGTCAAATTGTCCATAATACCCTAGAATGGGGAGGCAACATTTTGTCTCCTGTTTTTTGGACGAGGTGCAAGAATGTATATAAATATCCCTTTAAAAAAAACAAACATCATCCTATTACTCTGACATTTTTTTTCACATTGAAGAGTGATCTACATTCATTCCACTACGCTCAAAATAGTCCAAAAGTATTGATTCTGCTCTTTCAGGAAACATAACATCACTTTTTTAAAAAAGACCAATGGATAGAGACCATTGGTATGCTCTAATTCATGCATGTATATGTTTGTCTGTATGATCTTTAAACCTCAGCAACCTGAATGACTTTGAGGAGCAACAAATTCATGGATGATAGACTCATCAGAGGATGTAAACAGTTACTATAAAAGGGAATTATCCTAAACATGGAGGATGTCCATTGATACCAATTGGAAGAGGAGATGCTATTGTGTTCAGTGACCTACTTGTAGTTTTCTCTTATGATTCTTCTTATATATTCATTGCACACATAGTAAAACTTCTGAGGCATATTTTAAAGTGATTGCAAAAAAAAGATGGTTTTCTTTTCCAATTACAGCTTGAATTCACATCTCTCATTGGTCTTTAAATTAGTTACAGATAGAACTCAACCAACTTCTCCATTAATTAGACTTAAGTAATAGCCTCAAGTAGTAGATTTCATCACCAATCAGGGACAGCACATTGTTAATTAGACGGTTTGTTGTTATTTTATTTTCACTGCCAGAGAGCAAGAACGTGGTTTGTGAGATTTTGAGTCTCACATTCCGAAATGATTTGACTGTCCTCAACTGCTCTCGGCTTTGACTTGGGTAACGTCATATAAAATTGAGTGACTTGGCCATGACTTCCCAGGTTCAATGCATTATAGAATAATTATAGAATTGCCAGCAATACCCTGGGTTGTACTGTAAAGTATATGTACTTTAACAGGATTATGAATGATCCATTTTATTCTCTTCTCATTTTATTTGTAAACTATTTCCAGAGGAACTACAGCTCTCCATTATGATTGCACCCATTATCCCTTACGCTTTCAGGTGCATACAGTTCAACTTCCTAAATCTGCATGGGGACAGACTGAAGAAAATTGTCTTAAATCGAATTAGAAATAATGAAGTAACTTGAATGGGCCACCTATTGTTGGACATGATGATTCCAACCAGGGGTGGGTTCCACTTACCTTCGCTACTGGTTCATGCCCAGAGCATCTGTGATGACATTTGGGTGAGTGGGCAGAGCCTCCCGCCGCTGCTACTATCGGTTCGCAAGATCTGGACCGAACTGGTAGCAACCCACCACTGATTCCAACTATAAAGAGGGATTAATTCAGATCAGCCACAAATAAACACAAGGCACTTTTTCTGATTTACAATGCATTTGTAGTATAATTTGCGTGCTTTCCATGTGTTGCAGGGGGACATCTGCCAGCATATGTAGCTACATCTAATTATCAAGGACATATTGTTTCCATAGTTTCCAGGGACTTTTGATACAGCTAGAAAGCTGACACTGTCATGCCCCCCAAGTATTTAAAACAAAATATTCCCGGATTTTTGGTTTACATTTTAATGAATTCTTTTCTTTAAAGACACCTTTTAAAAAACAAATTTCCTCTACACTTTTATTGAGTGTTGATTTAGTTAAACAACTGCAGTGTAGTTTATCACGTAAAAAGGGCTAAATAACTTTAGAATCCACCACCTTTCTACAAATCTAGTTTTATTCAAATTTGCAGAGGAACGTTAACTTTTATTTGTCAAAAATAAGTAATCTATGACTCCAGAACCTTTAAGGAAGAACCTACAAAAGTGAAAATATTAGCAGTAAGAAGCAGAATCTTCTGATCAGAGGAAACCAGGTTTTCCTGATCCTTTAGCTCAGGATGTGAAACACATTTGTACTTCCTTTTTGCTAAATAGGGTTGAGCACTGCTCATATTGTAGCATACTAGGCGGAATGACACCAATATAAATCACAATTATTAATGAGCTGGGCATTTTTCCTGAGATGCAGTTGTTGTTGTTTGGTGTGAATGTTAATTAGTCCATTTAACACCTTTATCAACAAAACGAATGACTCAAGCAGCAACACACAGGCACAATTGTCTGCCAAAGCATATGTCATGTGCTGAAATAAAAATAAATGGGGAATTCATCAAGACATGTCTGAAATCACCCTGCATCTTATTATATATCATAGAGTCATAGAATGTATGGATTGGAAGGTCATTTGGAGGTCATCTACTGCAATCCACTGCTCAGTGCAGGAAAATCTATAAAACCATTCCCAGTTATTGAGATAAAATCCCCATTTGTAAACTTCTGGGTAGGGTGATTGCATTACCTGAGTATTGTCTAATATTCATCCTGAATTTAAAAAAAATTGCATTTAAATTTCAATTGTTTGGCTAGTGTTCTGCTCTCATTTTCAAAAACGAATAGTTGTTCGACAGTTTTTAAGACCCTGTATTTGTAAATTACTATCATGTTGGTATTCCTTCCCAGTAACAACACCAAGCATGACGAAACATTTTAAGCTTTGGTTAAGGTTTCAGGACTTTTATGTTTTATTTTTAAAAAATCAATTTTAGAATTATAAGCTGTCCAGAGTCACTTGGCTGAGTTTATATAAAGTGATTGAATGAATGATAGATGGATTAATTGACTGAATATGTTGAGTTACAGGCTTGAAATATATAGCTGGAGATGTAGCTCTCTTATCTTTATCTCTCTGCCATGTTTTTATATTCCCATTGCCCAGTTTGCCCATTTTTTCACACGTTGGTATGTATAATATTCATGTGAATGGTTGGAAACTGCTTTTCTGCAGTGCCATTCCTTCTGCCATATACTCTTTCTGAATGAGCACTATCTGGTCCCTTAAGAATCTTTCTATTTTTTAAAAAATAAATTTTTATTAGACATATTTCAACTTTAAAAACCACATTTCCACTCATTACAGTGTTTCAGTATCGATATCACTTATATTAAATTATATAATTTCTAATTATATGGATTATTATTCTGTGTATTACATCATCATTTAGTGATCTACTTTTAAATTATAATAATAATTACAAATATAAACAGTGTTTTCGCATTTTGATATACATATATTATATACTCCTTACATAACAGCTTTATGTCTATCTTCTAATCAAATGTACCATATGTTCCAAATTTTATAATATTCCGTTTCTTCTCTATCCTTTAATTCCATAATTAAGCTGTCCCTTAAGAATCTTTCAGTTTGGAACTGGGAAAAATAGGGCCTTCTTATTTTGAGGCAGGAGACACACACAAAATGATAATGAATGTTCTAAAAGAGAATCAAAAGTAAAGGTTTCACTTGTCCAGTTGTGCCCAACGCTAGAGCATAATGCTCATCTCCTATTCTTGGCCAAAGAAGCCTGCATTGTCCAAAGACTTTTTCATGTGGCCAGCATTACTATACATCATTATTACATTCCAGCTCATGGAATGCTGTTATCTTACCATCAAAGTGGTACCTATTCATCTACTTGAATTTGCATGCTTTTGAACTATTACGTGGGAAGGAGCTGAGGCAAGGAAGTTCACCCCATTGTGATTAGCATCATTAAAACAACAAGAACAAAGTGTATAGCTCTCTTTCAAGTGGAAAACCCTGGCCATATGTATGCATGTAATACAACTCCTCATATCTTGACTCATGGTTGTACCTACTATACTATGGCTCTCCACAAAGATAAGTGTCAACTCCAGCCATCAAAATGATGCTCATCCTTGGTTTACTCTCTGATATGGGGTTACACAGGGTAGACTCCTTTAGTTTGAGATTCTCCAAATGTGTTTCACAACTATTGTCATGGTCATAAGTGATTGAGAGCCATGGAAACAGTGATCCAACACATCTAAAGAATCACAAATTCAGGAAGGCTGATTCCTGAGTACTTTGTCAAGTTAGATTTGACAAATTGCCAGTACTTCAAAGAGACACTGTAAAGTATTGAGTAAGTCTCTCTTAGATTGCAATCCTCTGATTATCCACTATGAAGTGCATTCTGTTAAGTTAATTTGTTTGGGTGAAAAGATTATAGAGGTATAACATTATTGGGTTTTTTTCCATTGTCCTCAGGAGCCCTTTAGTGTTTGAAAAATGCATTCCACTTCCATGCACAGATATTATTATGGTTGGTCACACAGTTAGCCAATTGTTTAGACTAAAATTATTATTATGGTTCATCACACAGTCAACCAGATGTTTAGATTGGATTTGGCATTTTTATCTATCAAGTCTTTCCCAAGGACCTGGGATAGGCAGATGTTCTCCTGTGCGCTGCTTAGACAGTCCAAGGAATGGGTAATCATATACTTCGGTTGCTAGGAGACCGGGTTAAATTTTGAATAGCCACGCCTGCTCCTCCCCTGTGGCTCCAGTTCGTTAACTCGGTCTGTGAAGGAGACAAGTTCTTTACTGCTCTCTCTGCCTTTTCCGGTGTTATTGAGCCTTTTCTTACGTCTTTTTTTGCGTATTGCCTTTCTTATTCATTGCTTATAGCCTTTCCTCTCTAGCTACGCCTCAGTTACTGATTTTCCTGTCTGGATGTTCCTATTTCCCTTTTTTTATTCCTGTCCTTTCCCCTCTGTCAGTTGCTGCCTGTCGGGGTTTCTTTCCCTCGCAGGAGATCTCCCCGGCTGGGGAGAGGGGTGGATTCCTCACTGCAGGACCGTTTCGTATACCTACAGGTCCACCTAATCGTGAGTTTTACCTCCTTTATCGTTTTTTCGTCGGTCGGGAGTTGCCGGCTGTTCCATCAGCCAGGCCTCGCCGGATCGCGCCGAGCGGCCATTTAAAAACTTTTTTTCTGCCGCTCGCTTTCCGGGCCGAGAAGCCGTTCCGTCAGCTTTTCTCTTTTCGGCTGTTCGTGCGGGGGAGTTTTGCCTTCCCCGAAGACTCGTTGAGAGAGAGAGGGCCCTCTTCTCGCAGAGGGCCTCACCTCTCGGCTGATTCTAGGCCCGCACCTTGCCTTCTTGCAGACTAGGGGGCCGTTTTCTCTTTCGCGCCATTTTTTCTTGTCATTCAATTTCAGTTTGGCGCCTATTTACTGCTGCAGCACAAAGGCCTAGGGGCTCCTTTTTCCTGTGCAGGCTGTTTCGCTGGCCTGCTGATTCCCCCTTGCTTGTTTTACAGTGCCTTATTTGATCTCTTTCCTTTTGGCTGGCCTTCTTCGTTACTCACCTTTTTGTCAGTTGTGAGTTTGGAAATTGGACATATACCTGGCTTTACTGTCAACAATTCATGATGGAGGATTCTGGGTCAACTCTCTCTCTCCCTCAGACCTCTGCCCCTTTTGATCCCGGGGCTGCCAGGGCCACATCCAGAAAGGCCTCTGTCAAGACCAAAAATTCCTCAGATACCAGGCAGGCTGAGAGGAGACACAGGGCCCTCGAAAAGCAGTATTCAAAGGCTCATAGGTTAGTCCAGGCCAGGGCCGCTCCTGCTCCACCCAGAGGCCCTATCTCTGATTCTGCCATGTCGCTGGCGGACAGCATTACCAACGCACACGGCCAGGTCCCCTGATCCTATGGAAACTGACATCTCCTTAACATCCATCTCTGTTCCTCAAGTTCCCACTGATTCCATCGGGATGCCTGGCACTGACCAAGGTCCATCTGCTACCTTCACTCCTACAGCTGCTGGTCTTCTCCCCGAGTTTCCTCCAGGCCCTGCGATCTCCAAGGATCTCTGCAGTCTCATCGCTAGCTCCATTGATGCTGCCCTGGACAAGAGGGGCATTGGTATGCCTCCGCGTAAAGCCCAACATCTTTCGGTGCTTCCGTCTCCTGAACCTTGTGATGCCGGCTCTGAAAGCGACTCTGATCAACGCTCTGCCTCTCACCACAGCACCAGATCTCTCTTGCTTGAAGATGACCTGGGTTACAATTTCTCTGATGATGAGAAATCCTCTGCGGAATGGCCCACATCGTCCAACCTGTTCCACCACGAGTATTTCAAGACTCTGTTGGCAAAAGCCAAAGCGACTGCCAATCTTGGTGTTATATCTAAGAACTCGGGGGGGTTCCAGGGATTCTCAGCATCCTTACCCTCTGCTTTTTACCGAACCTGTTACCGATAAGGAGGTGGTTCTTTCCCCTAAGATTTTCATGGATCTTGTCCAGAGACAATGGCAGGTGCCAGGTTCCGTCCCTACGCCCAGTAGTCTCGACAAGAAACTTTATACTGGCGAGGACTCTTTGGAGAAGATTCTGGCTCTTCCGTCCGTTGATGCTCCCATCCTCTCTCTGACGTCTCCTCATTTTTTGCCAGCTGATACCACCGATGGTTTGAAGCCGGAGGACAAAAGGTCTGAAATTGTGGCCAGAAAGACGCATCAAGCCATTGCTTGGGCCATTTGATCCACCGCCGCGTCCTTTTTCACGTGTACGTCTCTGATTTGGCTCCGCCAATTGCAGGCCTCCCTTCCTCCCGGAGACACCAGAATGCAGCAGGACATTTCAAAAATTATAGTGGCCGCGGAATACACGGCAGACGCTACTTTGAACTCTGCTAAATTCTCTGCTCGCCCTAGCGTCCAACACGGCCTCTCGTCGTATGCTCTGGCGTAAAAATTGGCAGGCAGACGTCAAGACAAAATGGCGACTTGCCTCTAACCCATACAAGGGCGAACATATGTTTGGCGAATCCCTGGACCCCTGGCTGGCAGAGGACCGTAACCACCGCAAGTACCTGCACAGTTTATATCCTCCCCGCAGAGCCTACGGTCGTCAGTACGACCAGGGACCGTCGTATCCCCTTCCACGCCAGTCCTCTATGTTTCAGGACCATCAGTACGACCGACAGCCCTTTCGAGACCGTTCCCAGCAACAGGGCAGGCGGCCCTTTCGCGGAGGCGGCTCCCGCCCGTACCGCCGCGAGAAGTGACTTGGCCGCACAGTCCCCTATTGGTGGCCATTTTGGGGACTTCGCCGACCGTTGGCACCTCACCACCTCGGACGCCTGGGTCCTACAAACCGTCACCTTGGGCCTCATGGTGGAATTTTCCTCTCCTCCCCCGAGGAGGTTTCTCCGTTGTCCAGTTCCGCGGTCCAGCCAAAAGAGGAATCAAATGTTAGCCGAGATTCAGCACCTACTCGACATCAAGGCCATCGAGCCGGTTCCGTCCGGCCACAAGGGTCTCGGCTTCTATTCAATTCTCTTTCTGGTCCCGAAAAAATCAGGCGGTCACAGAGCCATCTTGGACTTGAAGTGGCTCAACTATCACGTACGCTACCGTCGCTTCAAGATGCAGTCCCTGCACACCATACTGGCCTGCATTCGATGGGGGGATCTACTCACATCAATAGATCTGCAGGAAGCATACCTTCATGTTCCAATTCAGCTCTCTCACCGAAAGTTCTTTCGATTCCACTTCGACGGCGCCCACTATCAATACCGGGCCCTCCCATCCGGCCTCTCTGCCCTGAGGTCATTTACCAAACTCTTGGCAGTATCGCACCCGCGCGATACGGATCCAGTGTTACCTGGACGACATTCTGCTGCAGTCGTCGTCCCAGTCTGCGGCATGTCACGATCTGGCCGTCACTCTCCAAGCCCTGTGGGACCATGGATTCTCCGTAAACGAGGAGAAGAACCATCTCACGCCCACCACCGTCCTCCTGCACCTCGGGGCCAAGATAAATACTGTCTCAGGGCGAGTGTTCCTCTCTCAAGACCGATTACTCAGCCTGCAAGTGATGGCGAGGAAGATAAGATCGTCCCGCACAACGACGCTGGCCAGCTTATCTCGTCTCTTGGGGAAAATGGTCTCTTGCTTCAACATCGTACCGTGGTCGCGCCTACACTCGCGGCCCCTGCAATGGTTTCTTCTACTGAGCCAGAAGGCGGGCACCGCACATTCCACCAGACGTGTGCGGATCCCCATCGTGGTGACTAGGTCGCTCCAGTGGTGGATGTCCGGAGACTCCGAAGTTGGTCCTCACCACGGACACCAGCCTCCACGGATGGGGGGCGCATCTTCGGGACCAGATTGAGCAGGGCCGTTGGTCGTCCGCCGACCTCCGTCACGACATAAATTGGCTGGAACTGCGAGCCATCCACCTAGCCTTGCGCCATTTCCAGCAGGTCTTATGCGGTCAGCATGTGATGATCCTCACAGACAACGTCACAGCGAAGGCGCATGTCAATCGCCAAGGGGGCACTCGCTCCAAGGATCTTCTCCTCGAGTCGTTGGACCTGGGTCACTGGGCGGAGTCCCACCTCCTCTGGGCAGAACACATCTCGGGGGCTTCCAATGTTCGGGCGGATTGGCTCAGCCGCACCACTGTGGACCCGTCGGAGTGGCACCTCCACCCATCCCTCTTCCGGGAGATCGCCGCACGCATGGGACTCCCGTCTGTGGATCTCTTCGTGACCCCTCTCACTGCCCATCTGCCAAGGTTCTTCACCCGGTATCAAACAACGGGAGCGGAAGGGACGACCCCCCTGATATCGCGGGTCATTCGAAAACTCCTGATAGAACGGGCCGAGATCATCCTGGTGGCCCCATACTGGCCTCGGAGGGCCTGGTTTGCGGACCTCTGCAGCCTGTCAGTGTCCGATACCTGGATCCTCCCCATGACCGAGGGCTCCCTCAGCCAAGGGACAGTTCACCACCCGGATCCTCACTGGCTCCATCTAGCCGCGTGGCGCTTGAGCGGGAACATCTGAGCAGCGAACATCTCTCTCCAGCAGTCATCGCCACCATTCAAGCCTCACGCCGGCCTTCCACCACCAGGATCTACGATGCCACATGGCGGATATTCGCTCGCTGGTGCGCTTCGGTTCCTGTCGACCCCAAGCTGGCTTCCGTCCCCACAGTCCTGGACTTCCTTCAATCCGGACTTGGTCGCGGCCTGGCTCCAAGCACGCTCCGTCGCCAAGTAGCAGCCCTGGCCACCGTCCTGGGTTCAGACAGCTCTCTTCCTCTGTCTCATCATCCTAGGATTCGGAGTTTCTTACGCGGAGCAACCAACATCTGTCCTTTGGCGGTTCACAGATACCCGACCTGGGACTTGACGCTGGTTCTGCAGGCCCTGACCTCAGCTTCCTTTGAGCCTCTTTCTGAAACTTCGCTGCAGCTCCTTACGCTTAAAGTGTCCTTCCTGGTTGCGATCACCTCGGCCCGCAGGGTGTTGGAGCTGGGGGCCCTGTCCGTTCATAAGGACCTTTGTACTTTCCACAGGGACAGGGTTGTTCTCCGCCTGGACCCGACCTTCATCCCGAAGATCAACTCGCCTTTCCATCGCGCACAGGAGATTGTGCTCCCCGACTTCTGCCCTCGGCCGGCACATCCTCGTGAGCGGGTGTGGCACCGCCTGGACGTTCGCAGAGCCCTACGAACGTATATATCCAGAATATCTTCCTTCCGTCGTTCGGATTCCCTATTCGTGGCCTTTCAACCTGAGTCCATGGGCCGGAAGGTCTCTCCGTCCACCATATCCTGGTGGATCAAGGCGTGCATCTCTCTCACTTACAGCCTCCAATCCAAGACTCCACCATCGGGCGTTCTCGCTCACTCCACGAGGAGCGCGGCTACTTCTGCGGCCTGGGCCACACAGGCCTCTCTCCTCGACATCTGCAGAGCGTCTGCCTGGACGACACCCACGCCGTTTATCAGGGTTTATCAGATCGACAAGTATGCCTCGGCGGATTCCGCATTTGGCCGTAGGGTTCTCCAGTGGGTATTGCCTACGGGGGATGATTCTATCTCTGTTTCTTACCGCCCTGGGGATACCTAACTTGGGTATATCCCATTCCTTGGACTGTCTAAGCAGCGCACAGGAGAATGAACGTTGT
>JANHFK010008196.1:135127-145455 GCA_036250565.1 Sibynophis collaris | reverse complement strand
GAGTCCCAATAGGGAGAGGGGCGGTATAGAAATAAAATTATTATTATTATTAGTATTATTATTATTCACATTTTCATTTTGTTCTTCCGTTCCTTAATGATTCTGTTCAACTATTTATTCAGTATTCGTGTAACTCTTGTCCCACAGTAAGTTGTCCCATGGCGAGTTGGCCATGGTAAGTTGTTCTATGATGAGTTGGCTGCAACAAGTTGGTTGGGGTGAGTTAGCCGTGGCGACTTCTTGTAGATCATCTTCGTTCACATGTTCACCATTACAGTCAGCTAGTACACGTTGTCCTGTGTTTGACCCATTTTCTTTTTGCCCCCCTTGCAAAGCAGAGTCATTGCCTAAACAAGCTGTTTCCTCCTGAACTGCTTTTCTCCTTAGCACAGCTCTTCCCTAAAATGTGCTAACTGCAAGTTAACAAGCTCAGTTCTGTGACCTTAATTAGCCTTCACAGCTGTTGCCTGAAATTGACAAGACCTAATCAGTTTCACATTAAAGACTTTTGTTTGCCTCCTAAGGCAAACAGTCAGCGCTAGCTGTACGTATTCCCTATTGTGTTTCTGCTTACTGTCTTGTAATCCCTTCCTCTCCAAAGAATGTAAATACAAATATCAATTCTCTCCTTGCTAATTATTCCAATGGTGGGCTGAGCATTTCAAAGTGGTGGTGATAAGTGGTGGAGAAAAAGGGCTGCAAGATTTATCACGTTATCCGACCTCTTGTGAGTTGAGTTACAGGAAATCCTTCTGCCATTTGGGCTCACCCAGCCGTTTAGAGTCACATCACCAATGAGTCGTGGTGGTGCAGTGGTTAAAGTGCAGTACTGCAGGCTACTTCTGCTGATCACCAGCTGATCACCAGCAGTTTGGCAGATCGAATCTCATCAGGCTCAAGGTTGACATCGATCCTTCCGAGGTCAGTAAAATGAGGACCCAGATTATTGGCGGCAATATGCTGACTCTGTAAACCGCTTAGAGAAGGCTGTAGAGCACTATGAAACGGTATATAAATCTAAGTGCTATTACTATTGCTAGATCTTTCTGATAACGGAAAGCAAAGGAAAGTTGAAATGAAATCATTTGCTCAGTTGCAGTCATGTGATGTTTTTCCACTTAGTGACCTCTTCACTTAACAACTGAGTTTCCATTCCCAATTGCAATCACTAAAACAAGACTACTTGTATATCACACAGGCTGTGTAGCTTGCAGAAGAATTAAAAGATTGCATGTTCAAGTCAGTCTCTCAAAATATATATTGTTTTGTAACAAGCCGAAATATTACAAATGTGAACAAACCTTAATGATTTTTTTTAAAAAAACAGATAAAAGTGGGATTGGGAGATATCTTTTAGTATCTATATTATAAATTTCAGTTGCTTTGCAGGGTTTTTTTAGGCCAATCAACGTCTTTCAATTCAGTCCATCTTACAATTCTGTTGGGTGGAAAAAAATGGATGAGGAAATCAAGAAAAATATTGAAAACTCAAGATAACATTCTCTTGATGTTTCAGGAATGCAACTCTAATGCTTGATGGGGAATTTAAGAACTCCTCAAAACACTTAAGGTATCAAGCTAGAAGGAGTCCTTTTGAATTTCGCAAGCATAATTATATTAGTATAATTATGTCTGTTATATTTGTAAGTACAGGTTCTAGGTTCCTATATCAAACTGACAATGGTTTATTGAATAAATCACAATTGTTCTGTTTCACAGATGTTTTACAAACTGTAGTTGTGGAGTTCACACAAAACCTAAGCTAAAACAATTCAATTTGCTGGAATTTTCCCCTTCCCTGGCAAATTCACGCACACACACACACACTTCACTTTTATATCCATAATTTTATTTTGTTCATTTTACTATTTACTTCTCTAATGTTAAGAGGATGCAAGTTGGTCAGGAACTTGCACCCTCTTAACATTAACTACTGGTCAGCAATATGTGTGACTTCGATCATTCTCAGATTTCCTCCTCCCCCTTTCTTTAAAGTTGTATTGTTTTCAAGCACCAACTCTTCATTTCCTCCTTCTTAATGATAGGATTCATGGACCAAAAGGAACTAGCACAGGGATGTTGTGATAACTGTGTATCAGTGGAGAGGCTGTAAAACAATCGTGGACTCAGGAAGACGAACTAATGGAAGACAAAGCCATTGTTCACATCCTAAATTGACAGGAGAATAACTAGTTAGTGGGAAGCTAACCTTGTACAGACTCATATTAGGAAAATGAAGAAGAAAATGCAAAGAACTCCACATGGTGTTTGTGATAATTACACCTCTCGCATCGTTGTCTTTTGGAAATGTTCCGACTCCATGACTGCTGATGTGAGCAATGTTGCTATGATTCGCTTGCAGTGGAGAGGAACATCTGTGTAAGGTCTTATTTTCTATTGTGTGAGGGAAATATTAATGGCATCATAATTGGTACTGTTTTAGAGGTACATGTGGGTTTTTAATGAAGCTCGGGAGAACAGTTTTTGCCTGTGTTCAGATTGCTCTTATTTTTCAGACATAATAGTTCTTACTCCCATTATCCTGTCCTTGACGAGACAGCTTTACAGATTTATACCCCTGTAAAGAATGCTGGGTGAATGGTTTAGCCCGATTCAATATTTCAGGGTTCAGAAGTCTAGATGTTCTCAGATGATGAGGAGACTTGGAAACCTTGTGTTAAGATAGATACATGGAACATTAAGGTGCAGGCATGCCAGGTGGTCCTCATTGAACAACCACTTGTTCAGCGATGGTTTGAAGTTACATCAGCGTTGAACAAGGAGGACTAAGGCAGATCCATGTGGCTGTCACGATAATTCTGCAGTCACACAATAGCGATTCAGTGCTTGGCAGCTGGCTTGGAGTTGGGATGTTGCAACATCCTGCAGTCACAAGATCGCTATTTGCAACCTCCACTATCAGCTTCTGGCAAGCAAGGTTAATGGGGAAGCCAGCAGGAGGTCTCAAATGTCAATCACATGTCTGCGGAATGCTGCAACTACATTGGCTTTGCCTAGCGATGACAACTGGGACAGCCACAACTACATATCCCTGCTACCTTCCGGGATGTTTCCTTGACTTTTCGGCCTTTGGTGTTGCCTATCAAAACTTATTCAGCTTAACTTTTTGATATCAGTCACGCTTAAACAAAATTTAGTGTTGGCCAATTTACTCAGCGTTATCATATCTGGGCTGCCCTAATCCAAGGAACCACTTGATGGGAGCAGAGTGTTAAAAGTGTTCTTCACCTTTATGCTGCCCTCTATTGGCTATCTGGATTTTTGCAGCCCAGATATGGTGGCTGTACAGTATTTGATCCATTCCTTTCCTACTGGATCTAGAATGTATTATGTTATACTGGTTTATGTTCTAGCTGGAGTTTCAAAGACTCTTTATTTTCAATCAGTCAATCAGCTGGTATGGTACTTCCTAATTTTCTTTCTGTTATGACAAAGATCCAGTGCTATACCCTTGCTGAAAAAGTTACGAGAGATCATGTTCTAGCCATGAATGGAGGGAAGTTGAGTAGGACAAATAATGGACTTATCTTTTCTTTTATGTATACTTAGAGCCAATTCCTTGTCTGCCCAATAAATAAATTGGCCAATAAAGAATTCTATTCTATTACACACAATGTTTAAGCACATATACTGTATACATGTATGGATTTGTGTACATGCGTGCAGATGTGTACTTAACCAAATTCTTGTGTTAACATGTTGATTGCAGTTAAAAACACTGTAGCCTTCTTCCTAATAAAAATGTAAAGATTGTGGTTGCAATCATTAATTCTCTTTGTTTGGAGTAAACTCCTGCTTTTCTCCAGAAGAATATGCATAGGATCAGAATATTAACAAAAAACAAAACCCAGAGCTAATTCATTGCCATCCTACCATATGTAGAGTTGCCATGGCAACTCTCTACGTAATGTCATTTTGAAATGCATGATAAACAAAGTTCCAAAGTTATAGTCCTTTGGATAAATCTTTTTTTTTTAATGAGGAGAGGTTGGGGAGGGGGTGGCCATTTCTTTATTTTGCTGATTTATACCAAATCTTTGCAATTACCCTGTTTCCCCCAAAATAAGACATCCCCCGATAATAAGCCCAATCGGGCTTTTGAGCGCATGGCAATAAGGCCAAGCGCTTAGGCAGCATGGCTCTTACCGTATACACGGTCTTATTTTCGGGGAAACACGGTAAGAGCCATGCTGCCTAAATTCATCAATAGATAATCTGTAATAATCAGATGTTGAGTTTTCTACTAAAATAATTGAATGAAATTCCTTAAATATCATTCATACCTCTAGGGCAGAGATGGCAGGAGGCAAGAAACGCCAGAGCCAGGATAGTAACAAATACCAGTAACTCAGCAATAAGATTTAATTTGCTTTTAGGATAAATTGGGTTAGCCTAGATCAGGGATGTGTAATCTGCCTTCCTTTTTCAGATTTCTCAGAATAGTAGAGGATCAACTTTGTAGGCCTTATTTTGTTTGTGGCTTTTTACAGAACTTGTTTTGCTTTATTTTGTTTGGGGTCCCAGGGTGGGGAGTTTCAAAAGGAAAATAGGAGCTTCAAACTTTGCAGGAACATCAAGTTCCCATTTTATCCCATGAGGTTCTCCATCCTTTCTCATTGCAATGGCTCCTAGTTCCATCTGCTTTTTGAACACACACATTCAATATGTAATGAAAAGTCTGATGTACCTTCTGAAGTGGCAGTTGTTTACACCAACACAAATGTACGGTTTGCATCCTACTCTCTCTCTCTGGATGTCTTTCACGCTAGAACCTTTAAGTCAATTAAGTCATTGTCTCTAACCAGGCTATATTTGAAGATATGTTGTTGCTTACAACTATATGTCACTATTATTTTGTTTTATTGTACTACTGCATAGTTTATGACTTTTCAGGGGACGCTTTCATAAAAGTTCAGTATAAAATGAGTGGCTACATAAATATTTCAAATAAAATAAAAAATAAATAAATAAGATGCAACAAAGGAGCCAGAACCAGAATATTTATAAGATCCAAATTAGACTGCTGTTGTAGGTTTCTAAGTCTATCTTTTATACAATTGTATGTGTGTGTGTATGTATGTATGTAGATATATAGTCCATTATATAAATGGATTTGTCACTCACTATGTTTGCCTACTGGCCTTTTATGGCCTACTAAAGTTCTTGTGGGACCCTTAATATCCTCACATTTATTACTAAATGTAGTGCTTATTAATTTGTTTGTGTATTTTTTACTATACTTGTTTATCACCTTTTCCTAACCCTACTAACCCTTTAAAGAAGGACTTCAGCACACTTCAAAAAAGGAAATGAGTCCTTCATTTCTTCCTCCCCACCCCTAAGATTGCCCACTTTAAACTGAAACTATTTTGAAATGAAAATTAGACATGTAGAGTTTATGGGAGAGATACAGTACTTCTGCTGGGGTGGGTCTTTTGCCCAAAATGGATGTCGTAAAACATGGGGACACCCATAATTGCAGTATCTAGGGCTACTTTGAAAAACAGGAAAGTGATTTGAAAGAAATCAGCCTATTTAACACATACCTTACTAAAGATCTGATAAAAACTAATATACATATGTTATGCATATTTGATTTTTCATCCAAATAACCTTTCAAAAGGGTTAATGCCTAAAGGAACACATCCTTAAACGTTAAAAACGAAACTCTACTATGAAAAGAATGGTGGTGATGCAAAAAAAAAAAGTTCTACTGTATTTATCCTCTGTGCTGTCAACCAATAGATTGGTGACGATGAGTAAGACAGGAAACCGGGAAAGTTAAACTTGTTTTAGTCCTTTTCCTTTTTTAATGGAAAGTTAGCTTTAAAAAAAATCATATTTCCATATCAGTCACACTGGTATTTATAGAACAGTGGAGGGGGTGAGGTTTACAATAATGCAATGTATGCCTCCCAAGTCAGTTCTCAAACTCTGCTGCTTAGTGATAGATAAATCACGTGATTTGCCTCTAGCTTCTGGCATCTGCAGTTAAAAGGATGACAACATGATAGTAGGCGACATGAGATTGTGGTCTGCAAATTAAATCTTGGAAACCCACAACCTATCAGAGAATGTAAGCCATACAGTAGATTAGATAGATGTAGAATCGAACATAATGGTATTGAAGAACAAAGCTGTAAGCACTGTGAAAAATATTCTACACCTCCTGTTAAGAAAGGACTCTATTTTGTCTTCAAAACTGAAGTAAGGTCCATCTATTTGGGTTTCATTTTCACATTTTGCCACCAGAATCAGAAAGGCTCTTAGTAGTTTACAACAATAAAAACCTAAAAACAATACAGATTAAAAGCATAAAATGGTATCAGTAAAAAGTAAAATTAACAATAGCTATCGTTTTAGCCATCTGACAGCATAAGATAGCACCAGCTATCATCCATTCCCAAAAGTCTTTTGGAATAAAGCAATTATGACCTCCCATCAAAAAGAAACCAGATTTGGCACTGATCTGCTCTCCAAAGAGAGAATGTCATCACAGAAAAGCCAAGTCTTTCTTCATCTACCAACTTCATTACATGGGAACTGGGATCTGTACCATTCATATCTGTACGAAGTGAATCAGTCAATAGCTAGAAGCCAACTCAAGAGGGCTAAATCAATCATTTCTATCTAGAGAAACCAATCCTGCAAGCACGTAGGAACCAAGCTATTTATGGTTTTTACAGGTCAAAAAGAGTACTTCGAATTGTGTCCCACAGCCTTCCAGCAACCAGTGCAATAACTAAGCATAACTCAGGCATAGTGACTTTCACCCATCAGTATATAGGATATCACAACATAGCACCAGTTACATCTTGAGTAGTTTTCAGAAGTAATCCAGTGTAGAGTGAATTGCAGTAGGATATTAGGATATTGGTTACCCTCACCAGGTCTCTGATTCCAGATAGGGCTGCAACTGGAACATCAGTGGAAAGTCTGACTTTCCCCAGACATGACTTCCATTTGGCAACTTCGCAATAACTATGAATTCGAAAGGATGCTGAGGTTGTGGATTCATTTATTCTTCAGGATAAATGTCTTCTCATCCAGAATGATCTCTGGACAAAGAGCAATTCTTGTTTACAGTATGTTTGGGTTCAACCTCAGCTTGTGTAATGTCATGTGAGAAAACCCCTGGGAGGTGGGGTGAAGAGATGTTGCTTAGACAACAGTCACATAAGAGACAGCATATAGCTGGTGAAATTTTAACAAGGGGACCAAAGGTGAAATCTACTTACCTTTGCTATTGGAACAATATGTGCGTGCACCTCTTCTGTGCATGTGAAGAACCTTCTGTGCATGCACAGATGGTTAGAAAACGGGATGTAATGACGTCTTGGCGGGTGGGTGGAGCCTCCTTCCCGCCAGCGCTACCAATTCAGCGAGCCGGATAGAACCGGGGTGGGATTTCACCACTGAAGGGGACTAAGTTTTATAAAAAGGAATTGAAGGAGTAGGTCAGGTTTAGCTTTCAAAAGAGAGGATAGAATCCATGGGACACGGATTCAAGGCAGAGAAAAAAAGACTCCTCGACAGTGAGAGAAGTTTTATGGTCGATCTAATAATGCAAAGATATAATGGGTCCCTTTCATGGCATAATGAACAGACAGAGGTTATATAACCTTCTGTTATTGATGCTTAATTGGGATTCCCATGCAAAGCAATCAGTTGCATTGGATGGCTTAAAAAGCCCTTCCAAGCTCTATGATTTTTGTCAAATGACCCACTGAAATTCATTCATGTTTTTTTTTGCATATCTAAATAAACAGGATTTGTACAAACCCACCACTGTGGTGTTTGTATAACTTGTGTTTTTCCTCAGTTCAGTTAGTTGCCTTGTACTTGAGGAATTAAAATCTATGCGCCAAAAAACAATCCCATTTAACTCTTTCTACAATGCTGCCCTCTTGTGTTATGAAACTTTAATCGTTTTGCCACATGAGTCATGTTGCCACACTTTCATTTTTTGCTTAATAGGAATTATTCGCTAACAAAATTGTATATTAATCGGGTTCAGGTAAATTAACCTAATCTCTTTTTCTCCAACAAAATAAGTAAAATTAACAATTATTACAATAACTGTTGACCATCATCCATCCTTATAAATGGTGTCAATGGCAGATGGAGCACCACAATGCAAGTCCTGCCCTTTTTTGTGTATATATCAGTGTCACACACACCTTCAAAATGATGGGATTTGCAGTTGTGAGACCAACCCTGTTGTCTAAACAGGTTTGATGCCCTTGTTGTTCCTGCTGAAACAACTGTGAGATGCAGTCTTTTTGTGATTTCTGGCATTGATTTTCAAGCTTTGAGGAGCAATGTGGAGTAAAAATTGTCTACCATCTGTCTTTGCAAGCCAAAACATCATCTTTCATTTTTATTTTCATTTTTATAAAAGTAAGCATCTAGCTTACTTAACAGAAAGGTATGTATATTGTCTGCTTCAGGGATCAATTATCTTTTGAAGTGCTTCTTACCGAATTTTTTTTTAATGTTGTGATTGAAATATCAAGACATGGCCAACTCATGTAAGATTTCAGTCTAACAACATGAGATGCCATGATATTTTACATGAGAACAATATTTTTGGCATTCTTTGGAGAAGTTTTATGAGAGTTCCAATCTCACAAGGTGTTTTGATATTCAAAAATTCATTTCAAGTAGTCCTCAACTTACAGCCATTCCTTTAGTGACCAATTGATTTACAATAGCACTGAAATGACTTATGATAGTTTTTCACACCGGTTGCAATATCCTTATGGTCACACAATCAAAATTCAGAAGCTTGGCAACTGGCATGTATTCATGCCGGTTGCAAGGTCCCAGGGTCATGTGATCACCTTTAGCGATCTTCTCACAAGCAAAGCCAGATTCACTTAACAAACCGTGTTACTAACTTAACAACTGCGGTGATTCATTTAACAGCTGTGGCAAGAATGGTAAAATGGGGCAAAATTTACTTAACAATTATTTTGCAATGGAAATTTTGGGATCAATTGTGGTTGTAAGTTGAGAACTACCTGTACTTTCTTGTAGAGAAATTCATAGTTAGAATTGAAGAAACGTTTGGTGATCAGTCTGTAAATACCAGTTTACAACCAGGAAGGGAAGAAGGAATGAGAAAGAAACTTAAGATTTCCCTGACTTGATTCTTTGGCATGGGATGTATGGCAGTGAATCTTTGTTAGGCTTTCAACATTTGCTTGTTATATCCTGCAGTAATAAGTGAGAGTTTATTCCAGTTATTCTAATGGTGCCTGTTTCCTGATATGGCTTCCCTCAAAAGGCTGACAAATATTCTCTAAGGGTGTGGGATTACTGTGTTGATGATGGGCCATTAGTTGTCTGATGGTGACTCTCTCTAGTTTTAGTGGTTGCTTGAAAATCATCTCTGGAATAAATTTCAGATTGAGGGTCCAGATGCAGTTCTCCATGAGATTTCTTCCAAATAACCATTCAGAGAACAGCTATTGATTGATTGATTGATTAGATTTCTATACTACTCATCTCACCTAAGTGATTCTGGTTTGCAACACCATGATAAAAACCATACAAACACATAATAAAAGCCCAGATTAAAAACCAGAATTAAGAACAAGTTAAACTTTAAAGGAAATTTTTTTAAAAAAGTTATAAACTCAGCAAACGGTTATGAACAAAGGTTATGAACAAACATTCTAAAAGATTAACAAGGCCGCGAAAATGTCCTCAAGTCATCAGACATCCACAGGGGCTCTTAGACCCAAAGTCAAGTCTTAACACTCTTCCGTAAAACCAGAAGAGTGGGAGCTCTGGGGGTAAAATAATCCAAAAGGGCTGGGGCAGCAGCTGAGAAGGCCCTCCTCTTAGATGCAACCAGTCAAATTCCTTGACCTACAAGAAACATAGCCCACTTCTATCATTGACCTGGTGGGATAAGTCAATGCAGTTGGGATGAGATGGTTGCTTAAGTGCCCAGGTTCCATGACATGAGGAGCTAGTAGAAATAATATTGATTAGACTTCCCCATCGGCAGTGGCTTTACTGGCATGCTGGGTCTCATTAAGGATGATATTACTCACTACAACACATTTTATTTTTTGTCCTTTCTTACATTAAATAGTTGCAGGGCAATTAATCAGTATATGTGTCAGTTCAGATCAGTGGTGGGTTCCTACCAGTTCTCTAGAACCGGTAGTGATCATTGGGCACTGGTATGGCCCCGCCCCTGAACCGGTCCTCACCTCTGGGGTGGCAGAGCACATTTTTCCCTGCAGCCTGCCTGGCTAAGCTGCCTTTCTGTGCCTGCCGGCCCTTTAACTAGC
>JANHFK010008196.1:44786-55075 GCA_036250565.1 Sibynophis collaris | reverse complement strand
TTCGGCAGGGGATCCCAACCTGGACCCCCCGGGCTCCCCAGGAGCCCCCCGAAGGGCTGGTAAACAGTCGCCGGGACCGAGGAAACGTCCCGTGCGACTGCTGCCTACCAAAACCGGAAGTCGAATCATAAGTCATTTTTTTTCAGTGTCATTCTAACTTCAAATGATCACTAAACAAATAGTTCTAAGTCGGGAACTACCTGTTCAGTACTTTGAAAACTGTCTGACTCCATGTGTTTAGCCATCTCTCCTCTCCCAGATCATCATGGAGCAGCCAAACCACTAGATTTAACCACTGGCTTTAGTTAACATGTCCTGTACAACAAGTCAGAACAGAAGGTTTAAAGCCAGAACAGGGATTGGCAGAGGGATAGCAAATGTTATGCCAACATAGCTTTCTAATGATGTGAGGATGGGTGGGGAGCTGAACAACAAATGGATGAACTGAGTATCTTGCTTTTCCTTGGAAATTCACAAGAATGAGAAATGATGGGGATATAGATTTGGAACAGAAAAGTTTAGTAACAGTGGGCTTGATGAATCTCTTATGCATTTCTTTGAATCTGACTGTCAGGCCTGGAAGCCAATTTTTGCATTGGGCCTTCAGGCCTGCCACATTTCCTACTGTGGGAAACTGGGAGGGGGGATTGTTTGGAGCATGGGTGATATATAGTCAAAATAACATTCCTTTCTCGGAGAGTCAAGGATATCTTGCCCTGCACCAGGAGGGTTGGAACTGGGAGGCATCTCCAGTTGGCACAGTGTTTGGATTGGACCATGTGATGGACATGTGGGTATTGGGTAAGGTCTTGAACTTTCCTTTGGGTGAGGAAAACCTGGAAGTTTTCAGATTCGGGTTTTCCCAGATGTGCCAATATGACATCTCTAATAAAACGGAACTTTTGAGGAAACGCAAGCCTCTGCGTTTTCTTTCGTTGGGGGTGTTACTTGGAACCCTGAAACTGACTGGCTCTATAGAAGGCTGAAAGCATATGGGCAATTCCATACTTTATTCTAAATCTCAACTAATTTACATTTTCTACCAACCTGTCCTGAGATTTATCCAGATTTATTTATTGTTATTGTTATTTTTGTATTGTTATTTTTGTATTGTTATTTATGTATTGTTATTTATGTATTATTTATTTATTGTTAGTTAGTTATTGTTATTTATTTATTAAAACAACCAGAAGATATGACAGTAAACTACTAATGTGACAGTGTCTGTGTTTGTTTCCATACCAACAGCTCTGGAACATATGTAGCACCTCTGCAAACTGTTATCAAATTAGCAATTCCTTATCAGATGACAGCCAAGTTCTAGTTCTGCATTCAAACGGAGATGAACATGCCTCGTGCTTGGTGGGATGAACTGGAACAACCCAGTGGTAGCAGTTAATCATTGGTCTTTGCCAGCATTGGAAAATAGTTGCACACTCCAAACTGGGTGTGTCTATCTGCTTGAGAATCCAAGCAAAGGTTCTGTACGGTGAAAGCAGATCTGCTGATTGCTAACCAATTGTTAACTAACACTGGTTTCATAAATCACTCTAATGCAGGGGTCTCCAAACCTGGCAACTTGTGAATCTCAACTCCCAGAATTTTCAGCCAGCAAGGGGTGAAGAGGTGAAGTCCACAAGTTTTAAAGTTGCCAAGTTTGGAGACTCCTGCTGTAATATTAACATCATCAGGTGTTTGGGCACAGTGTCTGTGTCTGACATTTTGAGAGGATCCAGTGGCATCCCTGGCACAGTTACTTAGGCAAGTTCCCCGTTCACAAAACAATTGCCACAATTACTCTAGCCAGTTCCAGAACACCAATTCCCTAGAAGGCACACTGGTGGCAAAATCAGCTACGATTATCTCTCCAATTAACTTTGCAATTTTTCGGGGGAAGTAGAAACATTTGAAGCAAGACAATGAGGTATAGCTCTTTATTTTCAAAGCATGCCTGAAGAGTTCAGGGCATTCTTAAAAGTTAAAACAATTCTGGAAATCAGTAGATTGTTAGGTAATATTCTCGCTTACTATTCATTTTTTAAACCCTACATTTAAATTTTAAAGTTCACCAGAACAAGGAACTGATAGTCATCAATGGGAGATAGCAATAGCATTTAGATTTATATGCCGCTTCATACAGTACTGCTTTACAGTACCCTCTAAGTAGTTTACAGTGTCAGCATATTGCCTCCAACAATCTGGCTCCTCATTTTACCAACCTCGGGAGGATGGAAGACTGACTCAACCTTGAGCCGGTCAGGATTGAACTCCTGACAGTGGGCAGAGTTAGCATGCAATATTGCATTCTAATCACTGCACCACCATGGTCCTATGGTTTCATGAATATGCTGGGGTCCTCAGTGAAAACAAGGATTTCAGTATAAATAGTGCCTATTGCTATTAATGTGCAAGATCATGCATCACTGAGCTTACACCATTCTCAGACTGCAAAGGTCCCAGAAAATCTGTCTACTTTCCCTGATTAGCAAGGTGATCAAACTAAACTGACCAGTGGAGAGCAGACCAGTTTTTCCACTGATATGATGAGAAATCATATCTATAGCAAAGCAGTGGAAAGAAAGAGAATTTTAGATGCTTCCTCCACTCACCCGGTCCCTCCCACTGACCCTACAATTTTCCAGAAATTTAACTTGCTTTTCTTCATCATCCAGTTAGATAAGCCTAACCAGATAGCTGCAAGGAGAGCTGATTTCCTGAAAGGCTACTGAAAGGGACAGGTAATGCCCAGTAATCCTGAATACGTAAGTACTAGATGCATGGATAAATCTGTACATTTACCACCCATCTAGCAGTCAATGACTCTATTTGCCTATCATGCTTGACAAGATCACTTGAAGAGGCCAAATGATATGCAAACCCAGTTCAAGATCATATCACAATTGGATTGTTTTCAGGTCATAAGCAGGCCTCCCAGGTCCCAAAAGTAGCCTGGATGACTTGAAATTTAGCTAGTATCATGCAAACGAAAAAGAGAGACTTAACTATGCCTTCTGGTATCTAGAGATAGGCATTAAAAGGATTTATTGTGTCCCTGAAAAAGGGGGATTGCTCTCTTGCTCCTTTTCTTTCACCTGCTTTCAAGAGGGTGAAAGGAGGTAGACATGGAGAGGGGTATCAAAGGCACATATCATCTCACCAAAGCACAAGCATACCCAGGCAATCTTTTTTTGCATGCCACATCCTCACAAGGAGGCTTTCATCTCATCTCCAATCTTCTAAATCCAGCTGGGAGGCGCCAGGTAAAAGAAGGCGGATCTGCTAGATGTCTACAAGGTTAGCCTTTCAGGCGTCAGGAATGAGCCCTCCAAGGGAGACAGGCTGCGCTGTGGGCCAGACTTCAGTAGCTATTTCCAGCCTTGTGGGAAAATTTGGAAAGATCTAAAGGGCTGTCCGTATATTTGGCAGAGATGAGGTCCCCCGAGCATCGGAGAGACTGAAGCTGTCAAGGAGCCTGGGATTAAGGCCAACTGGTTGGTATTTGGGCTTGCCTTTTTTTGGAAACCAAAACTGAAAGCCTAATTTAAGGTCATGAACAAATATCCAACTCACTGCCCATGACGGGATGTTTACACAAACATTGCAAAATTACCAGCACATTTCCCTGTAGTTAAAAGGAAAGAGACAGGCCGCTAAGAGTCATTCCCCCCACCTTTTTTTTCTTCTACAAATTCCTGCTGAGTGAATATGCAAAATCAGGAGCTACATGTATAGGAGCCAACCCTGGATATGGCAAGAGAAAACAGAGAATGATTCATGCATATATTTTTTTTCCTGTTGAATTTTTGGCAATCAAGAGATGAAACTGAGAATAAAGACTGATATCAAGTTAAACCAGAAACTTCAAGTGTTTGCTAAACAAGGAAAGCAACTCTGTCCAAATAAATATGTCATTTCTATAATCAAATATGAACCAGTCTGCTATCTTACATTTATTAAGATGCATTGTTATTATTACCTTGGTTTTTACAGCATCAGTATAATACATATTGCACATCACAAAGTGCAAGAGACCTGCCTGAACTGCTTGCACTTAAACGTTTAACAGAAGAAAGGAAAGGAAGAGAAGTCAGTGATTAAAAAGCAAGTAGGAAAATATTGCAGGTCAAATTTTGATTTACTTAGTCTTTCTCTACAAGTAGCAGAGGATGACCATCTTTGTGTAAGGTGTCTAATGATTACGATTTATGGAATTAATCCACATTTCCACCTTTTTAAGGCATACTGATTTATGCACAGGCTGAGTTTACATCTCACATAAGATTCAAATATGATTGACTATTTCATAGTTTTGGGCATTATGAAAACTTGTCAAAAAGGGTTTTTTTTAATATTAAAGAATTTTATAATATAAAATAATATTATAATAAGACAATTTAGCCCCCTTTTTATGTGCCCTCATAGAACATAATTCCACAGGGTTTAGGAAAAGTACTTTAGCATCACCTATTCAAACTGTTTAAAAAATGTAAAACAGGGAGTTTGGGCAAGAAGCAAAACCAAGGCTATATAAACTGGTACAATTGCTGGCTTTCTTTAATGAATTTGGGGCAGCTCTAAACTTCTGCCTGTAATTGGGTTACACTGGCAATGGACTGCTTCACTAATCTCTAATCTGCCTGACAACCACATGATGCAGATGTGATGCAGACGTGCCTAACTCATGATTAAGCTTTCTTTGTTGCATTTCTTATTGCTCCTGAAAATATGTTCTTTCTTCTCAATAAAGCAATCCATTTTTCAAAGGTCTGGACATTCCACGTGTTTCTCTTTTCTGAAGGGCATTCCTT
Source organism: Sibynophis collaris (assembly GCA_036250565.1). Taxonomy (NCBI): domain Eukaryota; kingdom Metazoa; phylum Chordata; class Lepidosauria; order Squamata; family Sibynophiidae; genus Sibynophis; species Sibynophis collaris. The sequence goes on along the minus strand of JANHFK010008196.1, from coordinate 50,267 downwards.
CTATAAGGTTCAGTGAAACTTTACATCCTCTGACAGTCCAACTTTTTCGAGAGTTTGGCAAATTCTCAGATTCATTCCTACCATCTAAAAAGTATTTGTTTCTTTCAATTATCCTGCTTTTTCTAAATGCATTAACAATACCTTCCAAAGGCTAAATGTTTTGCTTCTTCTTTTTTTGATAGCCCAATTGGTCTGATGACCAAGAATTTTCCTAGGTTCATAAAAAACAAAAAGGTGGATTGTGAAAGTATGGAAAATAAAGAAAATCACATTTAAAAAAAATGTATTTCTGTTGCTTGCAAAAAACTAGATATTCAGGCACATATTGTCATCTTGCCCTGGGAAATACTCTGCAGAGCAAAATCAAGGTTTGGAGATTATTAAATTGTAACCAATCATAATTTAAGCTTTCTGATGTCTATCCCCTGCTCCTGACAAAAGAATATGTTACCCAGGTCAATATGGTATCAATTATACAGATAGGCCAACCTCAAGGCATTTCATTTTCAATCTTCCAGAAACAGGATATTTTTAAACAAGTAATGCCTTGGTTCATGATTACTTTCTGACATTCAATGACTTTGTTTTACTAATGGTGCAATGTTCTTAATTTGATCTATCTAAATTAAGTCTGAAGATTTAATAGCTAAAAACTGGCAATATTTTAAAAAATTGAACTTGGAATAGAATTGAGGATTATTTACTTATTGTTTGATAGCATTCATTCTCTGTTTTTTCTGATAAATGTAATAATTCCAAAGCAGGTTTACAAAACAGAATTAGTATTATAAAATTACAGAATGTAAACACCAGAACAATCAATTGTGTTCTTCAGTTTTTTAAGAGCAGGGCTATCAAACGTGCAGCCCGTGGCCCAGATGCGTCATGTGCTGGCCATGCCCATGCCCGGTTTAGCAATGGGGGGGAAAGTCGCAATACATCACGTGACACTGCCATGGCGCCACGAGTTTGACACCCCTGCTTTAGAGTATTCAAGAAAAGGAGGGCTAACACAGCAAATCTGATCCAAGCTTTACATAGATCACTGTCCTACATGCACACTTACTTAGGACTAAATCCAATTAAAGCAGAGGACAAGACTAAATATATTTCAGATATCCAAATTCCTACATACATATATTTCTACCAATCTTATTTATACCACCAGTAATTATGAAAGTTCATAAGGTTGTTGGAAAAATTCCATATTAGGGTGTTGCACGGGTTGATCTGGAGAACAAAATTGTGTTCCATGGGTAAGGAAAAGGAAGAAATTGTGCTGTTCAAAATGGAACAATAACTTTAAAAATGCATGGAACAAAACAACCTGTGCTATTGAACATGCAGATTAACACAACTCTTTGGTGCACGTATTTGACACTGTGTGGTCTTGATTATCTTGTCAACAGAAAGAACTCAGCAGACTGGATAAGTGAGAGCAAAGAACTCAGAGATCCAGTAAATGATGAGTTTTTATACCTCCGCCCACTATTGCTAAGGTAATTTATCATCTTACAGAATGATGTCAGAGCAAAAGGTTATGACAAAACCATTTGCTGGTATTTGTAGCTAAACTGGGAGGTTACTATGGCCTTTTTAGGTAACATTGTCTGCAGAACTTCCCAAAGCAACAACAACAACAAAAAAAGTGCAAGCAATTGATCAAGCAAGCCTAAGGAGATTTTCAAAAATGAATTGGTACTTTGATTTTAACAAATGGTACTTCAGTTGTAGTTTCTTTCTACATTTCCCTAAAAACATGGGGCCATGTAAAAGTGATGAAGACTTGTAAGAAGATTTATGGTATGGAGTCATGTTAAGCTGAATGTTTATTAGTTTTGTTCCCTATGCTTTTGGAGGTAGAAACAAGTTGAAAGTCAAGGAAACGGTTGACCCATTGGGTGGGGAAGTTGGAAGGATGATGGCAGTCAACAGGGAAGATCTGTTGACTGCCATCAGACAACAGATGACAAATGACATCTGTCATTTTCACCCAAGGAAAAAGTGGTCCTACTTGTTAGAAGCTCCACAATGGGGAGCAAAAAAGAAATTTGGGTCAAAATAAGGAATTTATGAGAGAATATCTAATTGAATTCAAGTATCCTGGTCAAGATGGATTTTACATTCTGGTGTATTAAAGGAACTGGCAGATGTCACCTGAGAAATGACTGAAGTCGTTGACAAATCCTGGAGCACAGAGGACGTTCCAGAAGATTGGGGATCTGATGTTCTAAAGAGAGGATAAATTTAACCCAGGAAAATTGACCTCATATCAGCTTGATATCGATGTTACCTGAGAAAATTCTAGACATGTTAATCCAGCAGTAGGTTGGAACAGGGTGATTATTAGAAGCCATCATGGGTCTTAAAAATAGATCATGCCAGAAAAATCTTTTCATTTTCTTTGATAATAGCAGATGCAAGGAATGCTACATACATTAGATTTCAATAAGGCATTTGATAAAATTGACTGTATAATATTTCTTGACAAATTGGAACAATATGTTCCACTACCAGATGGATTCACAATTGGCTGAACAACCGTAGCCAACATATAGCCTTTAATGCAGTGGTGAAATCCAAAATTTTTTACTACCGGTTGGTGGGAGTGGCAGGGGAAGGATATTGCAAAAATCTCCATTCCCATCCAACTCCAAAGGAAGGATACTGCAAAATCTCCATTCCCACCCCACTCCAGAGAAAGGATACTGCAAAATCTCCATTCCCACCCAACTCCAGGGGAAGGATATTACAAAATCCCCATTCCCTCTCCACTTCTGGGGCCAGCTAGAGGTGGTATTTGCCAGTTTTCCAAACTGCTCAAAATTTCCGCTACCGGTTCTCCAGAACCTGTCAGAACCTGCTGGATTTCACCCCTGGCTTCTACACTTACTAAAGAATCATTCTGCTGAACTAGTTGTAAGTGTACATTAAGGTATCATTTTAATCCCAGCACTTTTAAAAAGTGTCTAGATAATACCATGACTAGGGCAGCGAAATGTGCAAATGTGGAGATTTCATTGTCAAAAATAGAATTAATAATAACCTCAAAACAACTGGAGCATCACTTGAACACCATTGCATTGATAACATTGCCGTCAGTCACTTGCAAAGGGTAGCTTTACTTAGGACAGTTTACATCCTGTGACAATACTTTGAACACCATCAAACAACAACACCTACCTATCCCGGGTTCTCGGGAAGGACTCAGTAGGTGGATAAAAATTCCAAATACAGTCTGAACATCTGGCTGACTTTGCAACATGCTTATCATAATTTATTAAACTTCTATCTTTCCTGACTTCCAATGACTGGGCAGCTTACTACAATAAAAGAAATTACAATACAATCAATGAAAAATTGATAAAGATAAAAGATGGCAAGTGCAATGAAAAAATAGGTTTCACTTAGGTAGGTATAAGCACTAGTATAATATAGAGACTTTAAAAGGAAAAGAAAAGGAAGGAGGAGTCAAAGGAAATATATATCCTAAAATATATGAGAAATTACAAAGGGGCAGCAGTGCTTAGGGTCTTCTTCATCAGAGATGTTACGATGAGTGAAGCATAAAATAATTTATCCTTGAAGTCCAAATGATCTTCCACTGTAGGAAGGTGGTAAAAAACACTGCTAGTTTGTCAAGGTCTTGAAATATGTCAAACCCTTTGTAATTACACTTGTTGCTTTAATTGATTTCTATATGATATTTTATGTGAACCATTCAGAGTTTATGAAGCAGGATATAAATTATACAAATCAACAAGAACATTCAGAAATTGCTTGTCTTATTTTGGTTGTGAATGCTGATTTCCTGAGTAAACATTTCCTTGTTATTTCCTTACAGATAATCCTCTTCTTATTGTAAGGCCACCAGGTAAGTTTCAGTTTTGCTTTCTGGTGCTTTATCACTTTCTCATGAGAATGGCATAGATGAAAGTTGTGATTTAATATCTATGATGGAGGGGAAGGGAGGGAGGGAAGGAAGGGAGGACGGAAATAATCAGTGAAAAGCAGCACTTGGAAGAGTATCCTCATCTTAATAGCCCTTCCAGTGTAAATGCAAAACTTTGTTCAATCTGAGTGCCATGTTTGCCCTTGAAATAGCATTATTTGGGGCTGAGGCAGGTGTTAAGTCAGGACAGCTTCTTCACAGCTCTCTAACCATTGCATGAATATCCTGCAGTTACTCCTTTTATCTGCTGTGTCTCATGATGTTGCTTTTGTCTCATCCACCTCCAGTATCTGAGGGAACCGATTCCAAAGTAATATTTTCTCTTTTCTCCCAATATATGTCAGTTTGATCTTGCATGCTTCATCGATACATGGCATTCAGGAATTAGTATCTTAGTCTAGTCTACCCTAAAAAGGACTAGTGGATAGCACTTTATTCGGGCCATCCGCAAGAGACCTACACTTTGTTTAATCCAGTTTATTGTAATTGAATTAGATTAATTAAAATTTAAGTACTATCAGTATAATTGCTCTCTGTGTCATTAGTCACTTTGCTTTCTGTCATGTTAAAAATTCCAATATGACATCAACATTTGAAGGAGTAGCTACGTCAAAGAAACTCCAAAGGGTTTATCAGCTCTTGGAATAGAGGAAGAACAGAATTCTATGTTTGTCAACATTAGTAAACAATATTGCAGGCTAGTGACTTTTGTGTGTTTGCTATAGTTCTAGAAGTGACTTAGATTAGAATATTGCAGTGCATCTTTCCTTATACAAGTTAAGACAATGCCATCTTAGATTATCCACTTGACATTTAATACATTTTTAGCACAGTTTTATTGTACAATGGATTAAAATTATGTCTTGGAATCCTAATTTGTTCCTGAGTTTTCATGTTTAATATTTAAAATGCAGAAAGTGCCAAATAACTCTTGCAACTTGCTTTTGAGCGCATAAGAGAAACCATATGGTTGGCTTCACAACAGCAACTGTAGTGGTATATGGTCTATTTCATTGGCACCTCTTTATGGGAAACCACGCTGCTGATGAACAGTGCAGGAATGCGGCGTGTTTGTGATCCAGATTCATTCTATAGGTCTCTTTCTTCTTTCCTTTTTCTCCTACTCCTCCTTTTTCCAATAACATTGTGGCTGAAATGCTAGGAAAAGTGAGAAGCTTGATGTAGAAATTTCAGTCAGAGCTCAAGGGGTTTATCTTTGCATGTTATTCCTCATTTGATGGGTGCTTAGAGGATCATGCCTTTTTTCAAGTTGAAAAGAAATTAATAAAGAAAAGACCAAATAGTGCCATGAGACAATTGACACCAGTGTAAGAAATCAGAGAATGTAAGGAAATTGGTCTACCCAATTATGGGATAGAGCAGTGATGGTTAACCTTTTTGCCGTCACGTGCCAAAAACAGGAGGAGTGTGGGTGGGTCGTGCACGCGCGTGCCCACACCCAAAATTCAATTTGTCCTGCCCCCAGCTGGGGTGCCCCCACCCACCCCACGCTCCTAGAAATCCTCAGG
>JANHFK010008196.1:21666-32305 GCA_036250565.1 Sibynophis collaris | reverse complement strand
AGATTCGAACCTGCAGTAATTGCAGGCAGCTGGTGTTAATAACAGGGTGTTTAGACCACTGTACTACCAAGGCTCCTATTGAAAAGGTCTCTCTACTTCCCAGTTCTGATAGCCACATTCAGCTACTACCAAATTCGCTAAGCAAGAACAGGCGATGTGAGAGAATTTTCCCGAAAGCAAAAGACAATGTCTTCAAGTCGAGTTTAATTCCTGGTGGCTCCATGTTAATGCTATTCTCTCGAAAATGTTACAAAAGCAGATTACCATTGCTTTCTTTGGGCAGTTGGAGTTTGTTAACTTCCATCTTAAGCCTACAACAGTGGTGGTGCAGTGGTTAGAACACAGTATTACAGGCTAATTCTTCTGACTGCCAGAAGTTCAGCAGTTCGAGTCTCACCAGCTCAAGGTTGACTCAGCTTTCCATCCTTCTGAGGTTGGTAAAATGAGAACCCAGGTTGTTGGGGACAATATGCGGACTCTGTAAACTGCTTAGAGAGGGCTGTAAAGCACCGTGAAGTAGTATATAAATCTAAATGCTCTTGGTATTTATGGAGTTATCCACATCCACATCTAACTCAGCCAGACACTATATAGTCTCCAAAACCATCACCCATTAGCTACCACTTCTTCAGATTTCCTCTCTTTTCTTTAAAGTATGCAGAACTGAAGAGAGTGATTTTCTATAGTTCAGAATGTAGGGAGGTTTCCTACCGTAAATAGATTCCTAGAATATAAATCACTGCCATAAGTGTGACAGAACAAGTTGCTTCTCTGCAGCTAGAAGAGATTGTGTTATTTTATTGGAAAAATAATATTACACCTGAAGAAGCTTCTCTGATTACCCCCCACAACATATTGGTGAATTGTTTTGATCAGAAAGAATCTAGTAGTACATTCTCTGTCTAATACATTTCCTTAAAAAGCATGCATTTTCATGAAGTGCAGGCATCAGAAGGCAAAGCAGCAGTTCAGAAACACTCTGAATAGGCTTAATAAAGTACTTAGTTTATGTTGAGTATGTTGAAATCTGATTTGACTTATAGCTTTGCGTAAGCTTTACTTCTATCATTTTCCTTATATGGTTCTATCATTTTTCTTATATGGTTATGCTGAAATTTAATACTCTGTCAAAAGATGGTTTTCCTTTGAGACAGACAAAATATAAAAATCAATTTTATTTTATTTTATTTTATTTTTGCATGTTTGAAAATTTGCTATCTATTTTTGATTCGTTAACAATGTTTATAGGTACTCCTCAATTTATGACCATAATGGAGCCTGGGATTTTGGTCATAAATCATTGTGATCATATGTTGAGGCACCATGTGACCAGACTGGATTTTACAACTGTTTTTATGATGGTCATTAAATGAGACACCATGGTGGTTAAGTGAATTACATGGTCATCAAGTGGACCATGTAGTTATTAAGCAAATCCAGCATATCCAATGGGTGTTTTTTTGTCTTTCCTGCTGGAAATCAGCAAAAAAGTTAGTAATTGCTGTAATCTGACTGAGGATGCTGCAAAGAATCATAAATGTAAGTCGTTGCCTAGCTCCTGAAATGCGATCACATGAAGTGGGGATGGAGGGTGGGAGAATGGCAGTTGAAACTTTGAAGATGGGTTGTGAGTAGCTTTTTTGAAGTATATCATAACTTCAAATGGCCATTAAGTGACTGGTAAATCAAGGACTACTGTAATCTGCAGAAATTGCCATGTCATATTTGATTGTGTGTCAACAAGTGGTGTTGACCCTTAGCCAAACATAGAGATGTCCTAAAGAACAGAAGCTGTCTACCTCTTCAATGTCTTCACTACCAGTTCTAAGGCTAATTTCTGTCCATTGGTACTATCTTCTTTATATTTCATATTAATCTCATTTTTACACCATGGTTCTTGATTTTTGTTATTAGAGCTTTCAGATAATTTGCATTTTCAGTTATCAGAGGAGTGTCATCAGCATAGCTCAGACTTTTGATGTTTCTTCCTGCAGCTTTAAAATTATGTTTGTTTTCTAATCCAGCTTCCTTACATACATATTCACATATAGTTTTGATACAAGAGAGTATATGTAGCTCAGAGTTGAACTGTGGAGTCCTTGGTGTTCTCTGAGCTTGGTTGTCTGCTTGCAGACATTTCCTTGCCCAACTAGGCATCAAAGAACATTTAGCACAGTCTTGTCTTGTTCCTTTGCTACCTGTAGTTGGTCTGTTTCATCATATTCTATCCAGACTGTAGCTTCTTGACCTGTGTGTGTGTTTCGTATGAAATCAATAAGATATTTTGGGATTCCCATTTTCCTAAGGCATGTTTGATTTAATGATGTATTATTATAGGATTATCTTTTTTTTCTCCACCATTTGAGTGACATATTTAGAGTGATTGTTTACTCCAAAGTCTGCCAAGAAGAAAGAATGAAGTGAGCAACGTGTATGTTTATCATTTTTTGATAAGGGGTCAAAGGGGGAGAGGTAATTAAGAGGAGAACAGAACAATTATCAAAGCTTTGGTCTAGCAGTTAAACCATATGAAATCTGTTTTAAGTGGATCAAACTATTGTTATCTTGGTCATAAATAGCAATCAGCCTGATTAAAAAAGTTTAAGGAACTGGCCAGAAGTAAATGAATCATAGAGATATTTGATTAAATGAAGTTGTTAGGATCCCAATATGGGTCAATCATCGGGGCCAGAGTTGTAGTCGTCTGAGCTTTTGGAGGTCTTCTGAGCTCTTGCTGGAGCCCATCCTCAGGAAACTTCTCTTTCAGTTCTCTCTCACTTCTCTCTCACTTTCTGGTGAGAGAGAAGTTCTCTGAAGAAGAGTCCAGCACGAGTCCAAAAGCTCAGAAGATTAAACCTCTGGTCCTGGTGACCTATATTGGATCCTGCTGCAGGATTCCTGCACCATTATCCTGGGACAGGTACAGTGGTAAAATCCTGCCGGTTCTGTCCAGCTTGTGCGTGTCAGTAGCGGTGGCGGTGCGTGGTCTGGCAAACTGGTAGGGGCGGTAGCGCAAGGCTCCGCCCACCCGCCCGGACATCATCACTTCCTGGTTTTTAACCCCCTGCGCATGTGCAAAGCTTTCTGCGCATGTGCAGAGGGTCAAAAATCAGATGTCACAGTGCAGGGAGCGCGCACTTTCGAATCGGTAGGGAAGGTAAGTAGATTTTACCCCTGGACAGGTATATTTGCCTTCATTCATGAAGTTGTTAGGTATCAGATTTGTACAGCCTGTAGCCCAGTTTCTGCCACCAAATAGAGAAGCAGACATTTTATCCTCCGAGTTTTCTTAGTGGAATATTTCCTTCCTACCTGCACCAGCTTCTCTTGTGTAATGTTTGTCTTTCATTACAGGACATTGTTTTCCTCTTCTTGTTCTTAATTTCTTTTTTCAATTTTGCTGAGCACATCTGAACTCTGATTCCTGAGGGATTGTCTTCTTTTTTTTTTAAGGTAACGTTTTACCTAAAAATGAATCCTAAAACCTGCTCTGGGAATGGTAGAGAGGATTCTCTCCTTGCCCTCAAGGCTTGGATATATACAATATATAAACTACTTTATTAGGGAAGGCACTTGTCAAAATTGTTTTTTTTTAAACTGTTTGTCATACATTTCGTATATTTATTATAGCAGTCCATGCTGACTCTTAGCAAGGACTTGGATAGATTATTTTCAGGATGGTTGTTTTAAACTTGGCCTTTTAGATCTCTCAGGGTACATTCATAGTCACGTTATAATTACTTCATGTGTTGCATTTAAATCATGGTGCATCATTGAAATTCGTACTTTACTGTTTTTTCTAGGATTTGTTGGCCAAATTTTCTTTTATTTCAGTAAAAATGTTAAAGACAACATGGGATAAGCCTTCATATACTTAGTGTCTAAGGGAACAAACTACAATATGTTTGTCATCTCTGCATCACCCAGTTGCTGCACTGGGTTGGGGGGGGTCTCCAAATTCTTTTATGGCCAAGTCTGTTGAAAATATTGTTAGGCTTCTCTGCAGCAAAATCCAGCGGTTCTCAACCTTTTCGTCACCATGGACCTTCTTTAAATACCTTTGGTGGCCACGGACCCCCGGCCACTTACCCTCAAGATTCTTCGAGCCTTCGTGGACCCCATGTGATGACATCACATTTCCCCCAGGAGTCCATGAATCACGGGTTGAGAACCACTAGTTTAGTCAGTTCTCTTTTGGGAAAAAGTAGGGAGTCATTTCTCCTTAGGGAAGTGGGTAGAGATGCAGTGGGGAACAGGTGTAAATGGTGGCATCAAATGGTAATGAAGCCTTAAAAAGAAATACGTTAGCCATGTTCCAATGACACAATGGACCAAATCAGTGCTCCGTATTTAATTGACACAACCTGTGTGCCAGCAATATATGATACTAATGACCCAGTCAATCATGAATCAGGAAGGGTCAGTGTTTTTTACCTTCCCATCTGCCATACAGGAAGCTGAGCAGCTGTTACTTTCTGGCTTCCTTCCCAGCAAATGTTTCAATATCCAGAGAGGCCCAACTTGAGCCAGTACCATGTTTAGCCAAAGCTTCTTTTTTTTCTTCCCCCTGTCACACTGCTATCCTCTGGGTGGTTGAAAAGGTGCAATGTAAAAAGGAGATAGAAAAACATCTCCTTAAGAAGCCCATTTTTCAGGGCCGGTCTGTTTCTTGTTTTTAGAATTGTTTGATGCTGTTTGTATCACTCCGTTAATTGGAGTTCAGTTAATTAGGCGCCGACAGTCCCAAGACTACATGGAGATCTAAAACTATCTCCCTCCATCCCACACTGCTGATTAGGTGTTTACATGATACCCTAGGCTCTTGACCTAGTTAAGCATGTTGTATGAATGGGAGCTGCTCAATTTGAATTCAGCTGAAGGTTGGATATAAACAAAATACATGGACATCTGTGTTTTCTTAATGCAAAGCATTTGCAAGTATTTAGTTAGAAATAAGGTCTTTATTAAATGAAGGCTATGCTATTATTGCATGCTTTCGTTGCCTTGTTTGCAGCTAAAGGTTCTGTGCTCTTCTCTTATCAGAGCTAATGCTATTATCTCCTGTTCCCTGTTGTTGCTCTTTATGGTCTTTGTCATTGGACAGAGCACTGATAAAAAAATCCCAATAATATGCATGAAATCTATATGGTTGGCATACAGGATTGGGTGTTGGGAGTTTTTGCATTTAAAAAAAATGTGTTATGAAAATGACTTCCTTCTCACCAGTTGTAGAAAAACAAGTTTAGGCTTAAGCAACTTCTTAGGACATTATAAATGTGATTATAAATACTGTGAGATTCTGAACACACGTACAACCTGCAATTTCCAACATAATTTGTATTGAAGCTGTGATGGCATGCAAGCTTTAATTTGTAGCATGGACATCTTGGGAGTTAATCTTCAGGAAATAACATAGCTGAGTGGCAAAGCATCTGCTTTGTATGCAGAGGTGCCATCCTCAAATAACTCTACTTAAAAGTTTCCAAGATCAAATAATGAAAAAAAAAATCCTCTGATTTTACAGAGCTGTGTTTCCCAATCTCAGCAGCTTTAAGATGTGGATTTTGATTCCCAGAATTTCCTGCTGGTGGGGGTAATGTGGAAGTTGGAGTCTACACAGCTTAAAGTTGATGAAGCTGGGAAACATAACAATAGAGCTTCTATTAGCCACTATTGGATAGATCTCTCTTTTACTCTGATGCTTTATGGGTGGGCTGGTAGTGCAGGGAAATTTATTTCCTCCAGTGTGTGTGAAAGAATCTGCTCTTTCTAAGAGAAGGCCTTCAGTGTTATGTTGTCTGAAACAACATATAGTCAGTCTTTTACATCTGAAGACCCCCACCCCAGACATTCTGGAACATTTGCTTTCAGAATTCCCATGCTTGCTGGGAATGATAAGAGTTGTTGTACCAGCCCATGTAAACGGAACTGAGTTAGGGAAGGCCTAGCTCCGTGATGGCGAACCTATGGCACGCGTGCCACAGGTGGCACAGAGAACCATATCTGTGGGCACGCAAGCGTTGCCCTAGCTCAGCTCCAGCGTGCATGCGTGCGGCAGCCAACTGATTTTCAGGCCTTCTGGGCCCACCGGAAGTCGGGAAATGGGTTGTTTCTGACCTCCAGAGTGGGTGGGGAAGGCTGTTTTCATCCTCCTCAGGAGCCTGGGGATAAGGCATGCGCAGGGGGATGAGGCATTGGATTATGGGTGTGGGCACGTGCACATGCTCTCCCCGCTTTTGGCACGCGATGGCAAAAAGGTTAGCCATCGCTGGCCTAGCTAAACGGAACAATACTGTTCAGGCATAGTAGAAGCATAGAAAATTATATCTGTGTGTGTTTGTGTGTTTATGTCTCCGTGTAAGATATAGGATATGTATGTATGTACAGGTAGTCCCTTGCCTTATGATCACAACTGAGCCCAAAATTTCCATCCCTAAGCAAGACAGTTGTTAATTAAGTTTTGCCCCATTTTACAAACTCTCTTGCCATAGTTGTTAGGGGAATCACTGTAGTTCTTAAGTTAGTAACATGGTTGTTAAGTGAAACTGCCAGCGGTTTGGCAGTCTCACCGGCTCAGGGTTGACTCAGCCTTCTATCCTTCTGAGGTCGGTAAAATGAGGACCCAGATTCTTGGGGACAATATGCGGATGCTGTAAACCGCTGTAAAGCACCGTGAAATGGTATATAAATCTAAGTAGTAAAATCTTGCCGGTTCTGTTTGGCTCGCGCGTGCCGATAGCAGTGGTGGCACGTGGTTCAGCGAACCGGTAGCGGCGGCAGTGCGAGGCTCCACCCACCAGCCTGGATGTCATTACTTCCTGGTTTTTAACCCTCTGCACGTGCACAAAGCCTTCTGCGCACTTGCAGAGGGTGAAGAAACGGATGTGATGCTGGAGCACGCACTTCCAAATAGGTAGGGAAGGTAAGAAGATTTCACCCCTGGCTACTGCTATCTGGCTTTCCCTTTGATTGACAGAAGGTTGCAAAAGATGATCACATGAACCCAAGACACTTCAACCGTCATAAATACAGGTCAGTTGCCAAGAGACTGAATTTCCATCACATGACCAGGGGATGCTTCAACAGTTGTTAAGTACAATGACCGGTCATAAGTTAGTTTTTTTTAGTGTCATTATAACTTGGAATGATTCCTAAACAAATGGTTGTAAGTCTAGAACTACTTCTATATGTATATATGATACAAGTAGTCCTTGACTTACCACAGTTCCTTTAGTGACTGTTCAAAGTTATAACGGCACTTAAAAAAGTGACTTACGACCATTTTTCACATTTATGCCCACTGCATCATCCCCATGGTCACGTCATCAAAATTTAGATGCTTGGTTGCAGTGTCCTGGGGTCATGTGATCACCTTTTGCAACCTACTGAGGAGCAAAGTCAATGGGAAATCCAGAGTGACTAACTTAACAACTGCAGGGATTCACTTAACAAGAGTGGCAAGAAAAGTCATGAAATGGGGCAATGTTTAACCTTAACCAATGTTTCACTTAGCAACAAAATGTTGGTTGTAAATCAAAGACTACCTGTATATATAAAGTGTGTGTGTGTAAGGATGTGTATAGATATATATATATGTAATACACATATATCATATCATATATATCACATTATATTATAGCAATCATATAATCATATATAAATTGTGTGTGTGTATCTGAGCTAAGGTACCAAAGGAGGCTTTGAATGTATCAACGAAGCAGCCAAGAATGAAGCATAAGTTCTTACACTTTATATCACTTGAAAAATATTTTTCCCCATGCCAGTTTCCCAAACCTTCCTTGCAGTTCAATAAGCATTACCTAAAGTAGCTTTAAGAATAACATTTTTATTTATTTAGTATTTGCAGGAGTAAGGATGGGAATAGGGGATAAAGCAGAGTCATTTCCTGTTCCTTTGAGAATCACCTTCTAAAGACTATAGAAATCAGGCTACAAGGGTTTTAATTGCTCTTTTCTCCTTTCCACTCTCCTTCTCCTAGAGAATAAATTCATATTTTTAAGGTACACATTGCTAGATGTACAGTTCCTGATAGAAAAAAAAATTGAATACTAACGTAGACTATAAAGGCATGTGCTGGTACTTTCTGATAAAGAACATCAGAAGACAGGAACTTCTCATCTCATCGTAATGGGAACAATTACAGAAATTTCTTGTGATTTCAGAGGAAAATAATTACATAAAAGAAATGAACGAGTTGCTTCCCCCTACCTTTTCTGACTAATAATAGCACTCTAAGCTTAAAGGCCCTCATTTTCTAAAACAAGTCACATAGTTTTTTCCCCCCAAGTAATTTTTCACAAAAGATACAGAATAATTTGCTGCTGCTGAGAAACATATCAGTATTGTGTTTACTTATAACAAAAAGGTTTCATTTATTTTGTTATCACACCTGAACATTCAAAATGTATTCATTTCACGGCTCTTTTTCTTCTCTGTCTCTCTCCCCCAGTTTAAACAGAAAATATTGGACAGCTGTTCATAGCTTAATGCTTTCATGCCAAGAAGAATGTAGCAAGAACAAAGATTACATTGCCCGACAATCATGGTGAATTATAAACATCAAGCAGGTGTATCCTAGGTTGAGAATTGGTTAATTGCTAGGATCACCAGAACTTTATAATAAATAAAGTTTTGTAGTTAAGGTCGTTGTTGCCCTTTAAAGAAAACATAATTGATTAACTAGCAATACCATTAACAACTGCCTTTAACTTCCATCGTGACTCGGGTTCTTTGTCTACTTGGAGTATTTACAGTGTCACAAAATTCCCAGTCTTAAAGATGGTGGCAAGATTTAGATCTACAATCAGTATTTCTCTCTGCAAGGATGTTAGATTCATTAGGATGATGTTTCTCCAGACCCGGATGGATTGCAATAGATTCCTCTCCCCCGCACCAGGCAACAAAAACTCTGTGAGGTATGTCGGGCTGAAAAAGGATAACCAAAAGTCACACGGTGAGCTTCCATAGTTGTGGGTTGATTTGAACATAGAGTTCCTGAGTACTGGATTAATACTTTAACTACCGCACCACATCACAGGACACTGGTGTAATGATGTAATCCAAGCTAGGTGTGGACAATAATTAGTTTCACTTATATTATTTGATAGTTTCACACTTCTCTGACTGGTTGCTTTCATAGGATGGTGCTGTGGGATAACCATTTAATCCCATGATGTTTATTCTGTGCAGTACTGTAAACCTTTCACCATGCTTTTTACTGTAAACCTTCACCATGCTTTTTACTGTAAACCTTCACCATGCTTTTCAACATCAATCTGAAGCTGCACAGTGAGTTCATTCAGAGACTTAGAGCAATAGATCATTGTTACCTCATGACAAGTAGCTCTATCTTTTCTTCCAAGTGAAGCAATGAAAGGGCTGAAATAGACCCACCAAAGTATACAGCTCAATTCAGTGGAGACAGAAGATGGTCCACTGGCTGGCATTCAACTTGTTTTGGAAGGAATGCACTCACCCCAAAGATTCAGGTGCATAACTTGAGACTGCCTCTAAAAACATTGAGAAATGTAAGTGCCTTCTGTGGCATAAATCATCTCTTATTAGACTAGGCTGGAACACAAAGTTATACTGTAACCACACTTGCATATAGATAGTGTTGAATGCTGATGATTTCTCACATAGATTAATGCAGTACACAGTGGACCTGTTCTAGAAGATAGCATGGAAAATTAAACAAGTACACCATAATGCAACAAGAACACTGATAATAACTGATCATTCTGAATTTGGTATGGCAATCTTATATAATCTTTACTACTTCCCAGATTTTTAATTAGTTTAATGTGATATGTTTTAGGTGTTGTGTTTATTAAACATTTTAAATGTTTTAGACTCTAGTGTGATTTTAATCTATCCTGCCTTGGGAATCCAAGTCTTAATTTTCTTATCAAGATTCATATGATTCTTTGCACATAAAAACTAGTTGGAGCTATCATCACATCATCAAGGCAGCCATCTTGATTTTTTTCTTTACTACACCCTATGGACACTCCTCCACAATATGGTTTCTTTGTTTGAACTTGGCATGTAAATATATGAAATCTGTTTTGCTAACTCAAAATAATATATTTCAGTTAGCTATTTCTGAAAACTGTTTTATTATAAAGATGATACCTTGCTCTGTTCTTCTTTTCAGGAGAAGCTTTTGGTCATTCCTTCATTTCATGAAGGGAATAAAGTCAAAGAGATTATTTCTCTAATCTTGTGGAATACCCTCCTGTAGTATTAAAATAATCCTTTCTAGCATTTTGGAAGCTACTCAAGACAGAATATTTTTGAAGAACATTTGGCTGAATTGTTTGTTTAATTCAGTTCACTTTGAATTACTGATATTGATTTAATTATTTACATTGTTTTACTTGGTTTGATGATTGTTTATCTTTCATTATTACGACTATAACTTGTCCTTGTATTGTGATTTTGATTAGCTCTTGGTTGTTTATTTATAGTTAGTGTGGGCATTTTTAACTGCCATGGATGCTTTTGTTAATTGTGTTGTAAACTACCCTGAGTCTGTATTGAATGGTGGTATACAAGGAGAATAAACAATTATGATTAAAAACAGTGAGGGCAGGAACAGAGTCCAGATACAATACCT
>JANHFK010008195.1:16133-33075 GCA_036250565.1 Sibynophis collaris | reverse complement strand
AGAAATGTCATTTTTCTATTAATGGAAATTTAATTATTTTGACTTGAATTGACTGTGTCATTCTTCTGTCAAATATTTCAGTAGCAGTGTTTAATTCCCTATTTTACTCCGCCCACCACTCCTCCCACCTGGTGGGGGTGGATTTAATAGGATTAAAACTGCTCTCAGAACACTCTGTGCTCTAGAAAACTGGGAGATTATTGAAATTAAGTTTTCCTGATTTTACCAATCAGGTTAGCCAGCCCTGAAAGGCAGAATTCTCTAGCTCTGATTCATCTTTTTACTTAACAATCACATTTAGGTATATAACACTCCTTGTTTTATTTCTTTTTCTAAACTAAATCTTTTTCTTAGCAATCTGAGTGGAAGAATGGCAGTCACAAAATGTCAGGTTAATCTTTCCTCTGTCCTTTTTCATTCAAAATCATCACAGGGAAGCTTATAAAATACCATAATGAAAGTGTGCTGGGAATATACATAACATATATCCACATCAAAAGAATTTTATTGCCTGGAACATAGGATGAACATGGGCATAAAATAAATATTAATTTAACCATCTTACTAAAGTAGAAATATTTTTTATCTGCCTATTTTGCTAAAGGCAAATTTTAATATTTTGAACATTGTTTACAGGTCTTACCGCAGATGCCCGGATAGTTATAAATAGGGCCCGAGTGGAATGTCAAAGCCATAGACTCACAGTGGAAGATCCAGTCACTGTGGAATATATTACACGTTATATCGCTAGCCTGAAGCAGGTATGTACATTTTTTTAAAGACCATATTCATTGCTTGGTTTTGTTGCAAACTTTGGGCAAAAATGGCATATCAAAATTCAGACATTTGGAAACTGACTCATATTTATGACCTTTGCAATGTGCTGGAATCGTGTGATCCCCTTGTACAATCTTCTGACAAGCAAAGTCAGTGGGGAAGTAGACTCATTTAACAACCGTGCTACTAACTTATCTGCAGTGATTCACTTAACAACTGTGACAAGAAAGATTGTAAAATGGGACAAAGCTCATTTACCAGTAACACTTATATACTGCTTTACAGCTCTCTGAATGTTTTACAGAGCCAGCTTATTGCTGCCAACAATTTGGGTCCTCATTTTACCTCGGAAGGATAGAAAGCTGAGTCAACCTTGAGCCTGGTGAAATTCGAACTGCCAAATTGCAGTCAGTCAGCAGAAGTAGCCTGCACTACTGCACTCTAACCACTGTGCCACCGTGGCTCACCGTGGCACTTAGCAAATGTCTCACTTAGCAACATAAATTTTGGGCTCAATTGTGTTTGTAAGTCAGGGACTACCTGTACTTGCTTCTGTCTTTGCCAACTTAGTGATGTTCTTTTAATTAAAGGGCATGATAAGGATATTTTTCAGTTCCTAAATATGCATTTGAAAAAATTCCAGGCTATTTTTAATAGATTAATGAGCAAACAGATGTTTAAAATATTAATTCTTCAACATCTTTTTGATTACAAGTAAATTTTGTTTTCCAAAAACTATAGAGTACTGTTTTGCAATTTTCAAAAAGCATGGATTTGAAAATGATATTCTGAGTTTGAAACATCTGTGCTTTACTTGCTGGAAGTATTTCAGCTAAGGTTCCAATTCAGTCTGTTTTGAACTCTGAATTGCTGTCCGAAACAGGGACTTTTGCACTTAAAATCTTTTGAGCTCTTCTTCAGAACATAATCTGATTTCTTAGTTGTCAAGTACTTGTTCATGAATTTTTACACCACTTGGCATACAGTTACCATAGTTCTATTTTCATAACACCATTTCCCCTCCTTTTTCCTCAGCGATACACCCAGAGTAATGGCCGCAGACCTTTTGGTATTTCTGCCCTTATTGTAGGGTTTGACTTTGATGGAACTCCAAGGCTATATCAGACTGACCCTTCTGGCACATACCATGCTTGGAAGGTGAGTTGACCCATTAGATTTTGTGAAGTTGAAAATGAAGGAGCACTTAAATCCTATAAGTAAATCCTTCCATCAGATTACTATGGAAGATCAGAAAGTATTAAACAGTTTAACCTAACATTATATTTCTTATTCCTTTCTGTCCAATTCTGGATTAGATATCATTCCCTTTTTTAAAACTGCTTAATCGTACTGTGATTCAAAATAGTACATTCCCTATTATTCACAATCCACGTATTTTCCTGCATTTATTTATATGGAGAAACCAGAGTTAGACTAGATTCGTGCATCATACTAACCACAATATGACTGGTTTGGTTTAACAATATGTGAACCCTGCAAAGTGAAACATGGTTAAGCAAATTAGTTCTTTGCTTATGATTTAAGCAAAGTAACCCCAAGGCAAGATAGGTGGCAAATAAATTTAATTAATAAATACATTTTAAAATGAAAGTTAATCAATGTCACAAAATAATTTATAGCAACTATGGTTAAAGTTCTATTGTCATTTGCGTTCTCTTATTTGTAGGGGTGTCTTCTTTTTGATATTGATAGCACTGTAGAACTTCCCAGTCAACAATTGGAATTACCTTATTCTTGTTAAAAATACTTGTTTACATATAGAAAATTCAAATGGTCGCCCATCTTACATAATCCGGGTAGCCAACAATAATGAAGAAGAGCAATATAGTAACTTTTAAAACTCAACCCCTGACCAAATAATTAAAAGAATCGTAGTACAATAGCAAAGGCACACTATAACAAACTGAACCACACAAACCACACTTGCAGTAGGTTTCCCTAAAAGCCAGCTGTTTGAGAAGGACCGAGGAGATGGGGTCTTAAAGGGAGTCTTGTTACATAGGACAGGTATCATAATATTGTGGCCTTGTCTTGCAAAATACTTTTTTCTGATTTCCCTAGACCCTAAAAGTATGGAGGAGGAGATTAATTTCAGGGTGAGGTATGCAGTAATTGGACCTGGAATATAGCCATCAATAGGCTTTGTCACTTTGTGGAAAAAAGAACTTCTATCTTTCACTAAGAATATTGCATGTCGGGGGACTGTTTATGTTAATTGGGATCATAGTGTCATAATCGTTATTAGCTGGAGGCAGATGAAACATTTAAATATGTAAATATTTCATTGACATTTTTCATTATTTTGCCAAGCTTTGCCAAGTATATTTTTTATCCTAGGCTAATGCAATTGGCAGAGGAGCAAAATCCGTGCGGGAATTTCTGGAGAAAAATTATACTGATGAAGCCATTGAAACTGATGATCTGACAATTAAACTTGTTATCAAAGCCCTTCTTGAAGTAAGTGTCAACATTTGAATTGTTCTTAACTTGATTATTTTGATAATTAACAAGCTAAATAATGCCCTAATAATTTCATTCAGTAAAATTAAGAGACAGATTCTTTGCCTGGTTCTAAGATTGATTTGGAAGAAACACATATTTTCTAGGTGTCTAAATTTATTAGATTGAAGCACTCTTAGATTGGTCATGCAGTTCAAATGGGATGTTATCTTCTTTCATTGTGAAAAATCCTCAATTGTAACACATTTGTAAGAAAATTGTTTTTCTGAATTTGCGCAATTTAAGGTTGTACAGTCTGGTGGAAAAAATATTGAGCTGGCTGTTATGAGAAGAAACCAACCTCTCAAGGTAAGTTGGCTTAATTTTTTGTTTTGAGGATGGGTTGCTATGTCATGGTCTTTAGTTGCTTGCAAAAGAGCACTGTGCTTGAAATGTAATGGCTTCCTAATAATATAGATAATTGGTATCTATACATGATGCAGTACTTCTGAAGCCTAATTAGAATCCATTCTGTTTCACTCATTCCATTTTATTCCTAAATTCATATATACACAAAAGCAGAGATTTTTCAAACTGGATAACTAAAATATGTGTGGATTTCAACTCCCAGAATTCCTCATCCAAATCGCCAGAATTCTAGGAACTCGGGTCCTCACTGCTTAAAATCCCGCAGTTAGAAAAATACTGTGCTCTAGAATAGTAGTCCCCAACCTTTTGGGCGCCAGGGATTGGTTCCATGGAGGACAGGTTTTTCCACGGCCTGTAGAGGGAGTGGTTTCATGTGCTGTCTGGATCCTGCGCATTCGCGAATGGGACTTTGCTCGCTTGCGTGACAGTTCTTGGCAGGCCTTGGACCGGTGGCGGTCCGCAGCCCAGGGGTTGGGGGACCTCTGCTATAGAACATTATAAATGCAATGTGAAATTTTTCCTCAAATGAAAAAAAAATATTGCACACCAATTTCACCTTTAGTTAACAGCAACATCCTTGACCTAACAGGACTAGAAAAGATGGGGGTGAATAAAATAGGTAATGGGTTTATCTGTCTTTCCCTTAACCTGGCTTGCTTAACTGCACTGTTACTCTCTGCTTATTACCATTGGATCAATGAGAATCCTTCAGAGGATGAGAGAATTTGTTAGGGAACAGACCACACTGAAACATCTGGTTACATAATATTTGAAACTAACCAATTGGTTGTATTTTCATCACTTCCCTTTAGATACTGAGCCCTGATGAAATTGAAAAATATGTTGCTGAAATTGAAAAAGAGAAGGAAGAGAATGAGAAGAAGAAACAGAAGAAAACTACAACATGATGAATGAATTTCTTTAGTTTTGGTTTTTAAATCAATCATGAGTCTGTATAGATATGTAAGCATTCTATTTCCTTGTTCTCTGCCCCTTTTAAGAGGTCTACAATAAACCACCTGTTTTTTTAAGCTTGTTACTAGAAGAGGCTCCATTCTTATATGTGTATGTATATATATATATATATAAGCCAGACTGCAATAATACCAGAGTTTTTCTAAACAGAAATACAAAATGTTTTCATAACTTGTTCAGGAATCCACAATTTGACATAGAAGATACCTTTTATTACTAATTGTTCTATTACTGTTTATCACCACTGCTGCATTGCTAATGTTTTTGTTCCAGTTTGTTAAAATTCATCAGGGTAATGATTAACAAAGCCTAAAATTGCTGAAACCTCACTCCAGCATAATATGGAAATGGTTCATACTTACGTTTTGCACTTCAAATATGAAAGATAAAATGTAAACTTCTGATCTCTGTTGAACGTTTGACAGTAGATCTATGTGTGAATTGATTTCTAATTGCATGGCAGTAAATTTCAATAAAATCATTTTGGCAGGTAGTTGTAGAAATTCTCATAGATTCAGGATGGGACCATGGTTGTAATGTCACCCTGAAATATGAAAACGTTACTGTAGTCTCACTTCTTTGAAATATTGGTGTTGAGCCCTTTTCTTACAAGCTAATCTGGTTTTATTCCTTTGTCAGTTCCAGGCAATCATTAAAGTCATGGGAGTTACAATCCAAAACTTAAAAGAGTTGGCAAACATACATATCAAATGGTATATTTTGTGGGAGAAGGATGCAGTATGGGGAAATGTATTTGCATATAGAACAATTGGAAAATCGGAACTATTAAGTTGAATTATTGGAAAAGGGGAGTTTTCTATAGCTTAGAGCAAATAAGCATTTCAGCAAATATTTTTTTTAATCTGTTCCTTGAATAATGGTTCTTTTTGATTTTGCAGCCCAGATAGAATAATGTAAGGTAGAAAACTAGGGCTAAGTCAAGATTCATACATCTGACCCATCCCCTTTGGCAGTGTACATGTGCTAGAGAATACTTGTGAGCCTTTGAAAGGTGGTGTCAAGATCCCGACGAGCAAACCCAAACAAATCAGAATTTGGAAGCCGAGGTCTTCCTCAAACAACTTCTTTATTGGATATATCATATCGGCACGATCAAATGGAAAACCAACTCTTAAATGTTTCAGTATAATTAAATTAGGAAATAACTTCCTCCCCAAGTCACATTGGCCAACTAGGTTAATTGGCAGGTTCTCCAAGCACTCCTTCCAGTCTCTATCCACCACCTGTAAAGATGACCTTGGTTCCCACGAGAAAGTTGTCTTTTGTCTAATGTATTTCATCCTCCTTCCCCCTCCCCCATGTGGAACTGAGGAATAGCAAAATGGCTTCTGCCAGGTTCAATTTGAAGTTGACAGGTAGTGCACTAGTGCAAAATTCACAAAGATACTGGAGACTAGGATATAGTAATTGTAATTAATGGAAAAGTAATTTTCAAGTTCAGTATAGGTGTTCCACATTATTTAAAAACTGAAGAAACATGGCTTCTGAAGTGATAGCAGGATCCTTCTATTACCAGTGATTCAGAGCAAGTACATAGTTTTAATGGATGTGTTTCTAATGGATTTTCATTTATCAATATTAATACTTAACTGCCAATTACCAAATTCAAGGAAATGTGCCCTAACATTATGAACATCCCAGTGTTGCTTTATCTGGGCAGCCTACTAATCTCTAAAGCTCAAATGGCATGTGTTAGCAATATTGTGCAAGCAAGAAGCTATTGCACTGTTATAAACAGACAGAGATCCCCCTTGGAAGGATCATATGTATAGCCAGGACTGGAAAGTTGGTATTTTGCAGAATCAGTATCAATAAGAATAGTTTGCATGGGGCAAATGTTGACTTCTTTGCAAGATGAATTACTATCTTCACAAGAACATCTAGAGATGTCTAAATCATCCAACCTCTAATTTGAATTTGGTCAAAAAACATGAGTTGCATAATCAGATTTTGCTGTTTTCAATATTTAGTAATGGCAGAAATACATCAAAATCTCAAAACTGTTCAAAGACACACTCCGTGGATCTTGTCCATTTTGTTCAATTACATGCAGGGGGTGTGCTTTGCAAGGATATTTTTCCCCTCTTAAGCAACTATTTTGCTTTTCTTTTAGATAGTCCCTACAAACTGCAATGTATAGCATAAGATTATATTTTGCAAGACATGAATGTTAAATATTTAAAAATGCCAAATTCTGGCGGCTTCCGATTGGTTTTCCTAAAAGGACACCCAATCCATTTTTCATGGTTGCTAAAATTTTATTTTCCAAGCCTTTCAGCATCTCTTATCCAGGCAAAAGTATTTACATTTCAAAATAGATATTAAGAAGCAATTCGCTAGGCTCCCAGGAGAGAATGTTGAAACTTCAGCAATAAAGAACAAGCTAAATGACATGCGGTTAACATATTACTTCTATGAAAGTGCTTTTGAAGTAAGCAGACAATGTGTGCGCATGTGCATGTGTGTTTTCTTAACTCGAGAAATCATGTGTCTAATTCTGGGCATCCTAAATACAGCATCATCCTGGTTTGCAAGTTGTTGTGTAACCCGTTTGATTGAATTTTTTTTTAAAAAAACCAAAAAGAGAAGAGTTAAACATTTACATGTTTATTTATAATTACAATTTACATGACTCCATAATGCGACCTCACCACAACGTGTCACTCTTTGCGATGAAGGCCTACAAAAGAAACTAAAGCTTTACACCAACTTAATGCAAGACCTAGGGGGAGCCATGGAAATGGGGATGGCGGGGAGGAGACGCAGCCTCCACTACAGAAACCTTCCAACAGAATATTTCTACAAGGTAACAAAAGTGGCACAAACCTATTACTAAAGGCTTTTACCCATTTCCATGCAAGTGTATAATCCCTGTGTGCTCATATCCTCCACAACTATTTTAAAAACACACTCAAAAAAATGAACTATTTATAAAGTTGGGGGACATTAAAGAGCAACTGAATTTTACTGAATCCACCCAAGCTTCATTTAGAAGTTGCATCTCGCATTTTGAGAGAATGTGAAGCTTGGAACTTTTTTCCCCTTTAAATCAGAGAGAGAGAAAAGATCCCTCAAGATTTGCTGAAAGGGCATGATGTATACCTTTTAAGCCTTCTCCGCCTACAGAAAATCCGCAGTGGCATAGAACGGCTCATCATTAGAAAATCGACAACGGCATTAATCCCGGATCAGTTTTGAGATACTAATTCTTCTGAGAGGGGTGACCAGCACTCCAAGCAACTCTGCAGTGTGTAAAACTCTCCAGAGAAAATTTTGATTTCTCATCAAGCGGCAAGTCAGAATTACAGATAACATGGTCAGCGACAAATCCCATCACTACATCACACGCACAACATGTTTGCACTAGAATTGGTTTCTAGACATCAAAACAATTGCTCCAAAGTGCGGGGAGGGGGGGTATGTTTAGGAAAGGAAGGTGAAGAGAAAAGCATAGAAGCCAGAAGAAAAAGGACACCAGCAGACTTGTCCGTTCTCCAAATTTAAGTTGCTGGTTTCGGGTTTTTTATCTTTTTGGAAGAGTTCGGAATTGCATCGCTTTCTTTAGGCAGAGAACAAGCACTCCTCCTCCCTGTGTTCAACTACAACAGTGGCTAGAGCTTAAGCAGCAGCACAGGTTCCTTGCACTACTTGCAAAAGATCCTCACCCGCAAAAAAAGAAAAATTGGGAAAAAAGGAAAAAAAAAACTTGAACCGGTGGTTCCCGAGCGCGCTCCTGTTGAAATAATCCCAGTGCTCCCATCTGATGTGACAGACTAGCAATAATCCCATTGGAATTCAAGCTTGTGAAGGTAAAAGTTTCATTCACCCATCCTTTTTTAAGTGCAGCAAGTTTGTATTGTTCCCTCCTTCCTATGTACATGACTTCATAGCAATGTGGCCGAAAGCTCTAAAATAAAACAGAGACATGTGTTTTTTTCAAATATACAATAAATTTGTTTGCTGTCCATCTCATTGAACGTTGACTCTTTTTATCTATTTATCTTGCTCTGCTGGATGCTTGTTTACTTCAAATGAATAATAAAGGGGTGGAGGCATATGGGACAGTAAACCTTTTTACAAGTAAAAAGCAGGAGAATTTGAGGGCATCATTTGTTTATGATTCCCAGACTTGTCTGAAATGGTATGGGTCTCCTGCTCGAGCAGGGGATTGGACTAGAAGACCTCCAAGGTCCCTTCCAACTCTGTTTTGATTGCTTGAAATCACTTTAAAAGTACACCGAAAGTATTTTAAGTTCTAAATGTTAACTAGGTACAGGTAGTCCTCCACTTATGACTGGTCACTTAAGTGAATGACTGAAGCTACAGCAGACATCTCAAAAGTTGCAAGTAAGACCTGGTTCTGAAGATCCGATAGCCACCCTCACTCCCGGTCATGTGACTGCATTTTGAGTGCCTGGCAATTGGCCCACATTTCTCACTATTTGCAGCATCCCACAGTCATGCAATCATAATTTATGACATTTCCACCTGGCATTTTCTTTTGGCATAAAATGTCCTGTAGTAAGCAGTGGCTTGCTTAATGACGTTGAAATTTGCTTAACAACCATGTATTTGCTTAACGATCGCCACAAATAAACCATCTAAAATTTATAACCATAATGGACGGGTTCCATTACGGTCATAAATTGAGGATTACAAAACCCTTGGAAAATTTCTGCCTGTGAGAAAAGCTTGCACCACCATAAAAGCAAATATTTCACTACTTTAAATACCTAATCAGTTAATTTTGAGGAACAGGGTCATTATAAGCAAACCATTTAATTTTCTTTATTTATCCCAGCTGCTATAAGAAAGATGAACCTAAAAAATACTTTAATTTTGTAACTTGCCTGCAGAATTCAAACTCTTCCAGTGCCAACTCTGGGAGTAGCCTGACTTCGCCGCACGGCTCCAGACCCCCTTCCACCACGAAATCCCCCACGGAAACTGCGGCCACGGAGAAATCGCCCAGAAACACCAAAGGTCTCTGTGTTCAGCTTCCGTTCTTCAGCCCACGTTGTGCGCCGTGAACTAAAGAACAAAAGTAACCAGTTACAGTCAAGTTCTCTTTAACTTCCTACTGTAAAACTCTTGTTTCAAGCAAAGACTAAGACTAAAGTCATCACGTCAGTTCCCACACAAAGACTGTCACTAAATATCCTATAAAATGTGCTTTATGATTGTAAATTATTCCAAATCGTATTGCTGTGGCTGAGATTTCCAAAACACGTAGAACAAGTAATTCAGAAGGAGGAATTAGGGATAAAGGATTCACTAACTAAGCAGCAGTATTTATGAGTTAGGTTTCGGCCAAGAATATGTTGTACACATTTGATTTTTTTCTCCTTCCCTCTATCATTAAAATCTTAACTGAAGACAGAACTTGATGAAAGTTAAGAAACAAGGATATCAAGAGCCCCAAAGAATACCGTTTCTAAACATTTTGAACATCACACAAAAATGAGATTAAGGATCAAATCTAAGGATTTCTACAAACTTTTTGGTTGATCAAGTTCTTTTGGTCTCAAATTTCTTCCTCATCCCCATCTATGACTGCTTACTAAACTTTAAACCTTAAGTGCTGCAGAGTACTTTAGAGACTAAAAAAATGCTCTTAGGACTTTTCAAGCATGGCTTCAATGGGAAGGGCTGTAGATAAAATCTATAATATAGTACAAAATTGAGAAAGGCATTCATTTGCAACTGAAAAAGGACCAAGGACTGCAGATTTAAGGTCATACAAGGCAAAACCAATATTAAACTGACAGAATTAGTGTGGAAAAGATAAAATAAAGCTGTTAGAGTTCTGTTACCTAGACTTCAGCTCTGATGAGATGTTATCAAAGAAGGACTTTGTTTTGTCGTAATAGCAGTTGGGTCCCAAATGATCTTCATCTGGGTTGCCATCACAGTTTTCAGCAGCCACAGTAGGCTCTCCCTTTTCTTCTCCTGTGTCAACTTTATCATCTGATGGGGGAGAGAGAAGGAATTATTTTAAATGTGTGTGTGTGTAATCAACAAGCTATGTTATTAGATCAGGGCTCTCCAAACTTGGCAATTTTAAGATTTGTGGACTTTAGCTCCCAGAATCCCTCAGCCAACATGGCTGGCTGATGAATTCTTCAAGTTGAAGTCCACAAGTGCTGGCCGAGGAATTCTGGGAGTTGAAGTCCACAAGTCTTAAAGTTGCCAAGTTTAGAGAGCCCTGTACTGGATGTTTTCTTTCTATACACACCAAGGAGAGGGAACTGAAATACAATAAACAGCCAAAATGCTAACCCTTGAAATTAAGTTTCTTCCTGAATTCTTTATCCAATTCTTCTCGGTTGAACTGTGCATTGGCGCTTTCAAAGTCAAAGTCACCTTCAAACTTGATTGTATTCTCTTTCACGGTAGCTGGTCGATTCTGTCCTCTGGAACGATTCCTAGTTCTTCTATTTCCTAAACAGAAGATGTTACAATCTTCTAGTGAGAATTCATTTAATTTTAGACAAAGCAAGGCTTGACCTCACATGCTCCTTGCTCAAGGCAATGCATGATGCTGTGTTGTTCAACATCATTTGAATTCCACAGAAGTGATGCCAGCAAGCTGGCTGATCTGGCACTTCTCATTCTATTATGCTTGCCTGGCATGAATACCTAGAATTTGACGGAGATCGCCTTACACTCAAGCAGAAGACATCCATCAAATCAGAAACTTCAGGAAATTTTGCTTCTGAATCTTGTTTATACAGATAGTCCTCGAATTACAACCATACTTTTAGTGACTGTTCAAAGTTACAACAGCACTGGGAAAAAAGTAACATGACTGTTTTTCACGCTTATGACTGTTGCAGCATCCCCATGATCATAGGATCAAAATTCGGATGCTTGGCAACTGGCATGTATTTAAGACGGTGGTAGTGTCCTGGGGTCATGTGATCCCCTTTTGTGCCCTTAAGACAAGCAAAATCAATGGGGAAGCCAGATTCACTTAACAACTGTGCTACTAACCTAACAACTGCAGTGATTCACTTAATGACTGTGGCAAGGTAGGTTATAAAATGAGGCAAAACTCAATAACTGTCTTGCTTAACAGGGGAAATTTTGGGCTCAATTTTGGTTGAAGGGGAGAGCTACCTGTATTGCAACATAGTGAAAAATAATTATATTTAATTTAGAAATATTTTGTTTAACTTCTACACTATTGAACATTACAGAAATACCAGTAAGTTGTTGGATTCTAATTCATTTTACATTTTGACTTAGATTTGAAATATTTCTCCTAGACCAGCACAGTTTCCTCGGCTAATGCTGCTAAAGTCGTATCACTCCATAAGACTTCAGGTCCTTGTGGACTATACTGATGTCCTTTCACTTTAATTCTTTTAGTTTTTCATGCATAGAGATGTTGAATTCTTCTAGCATTCAACTGAAGTAGGAGTATACTGAATTAATTAGGAGTAATTAATCTTGATTCTTCTATGAAAAGTTGCATTACAGTAGTAATGCAGAAGAGGGCAATTCAGTTGCTTTCAAGAATTAAATTCAATTACTTTGGATAATTTACAATCAGGTAACATACCTGATCTCCTCCTCTGGGGCCTTCTATTCTCATCATTCACCTGCCCTTGCGTTTGCACAGGTGGTGGGTCAACTATATCTAAGACAAAATAGGAAAACCTGTTCACTCCATATAGCCAAGATGCTGAAAGGCAACAGCAGATGGTAGTTCCAATTACTATTAATTTAAAACGCTGGCATATTGTCTGAAGGAAAAGATTTCAATACCATTTGTCTTGTGATTCTGCTGAATCTGACGTGTGTTGCGTTGAATTGCTGGAGGAGCTTTGACTGCCTTTTTGGGATTCAAGCTGTTATCCAGCGGGCCAGTCTGAACAGCCTGCTCCACCATTGGACTTTTGCGCACTGAATGAACAGATGGAAAAGCAGCACCTGAGAGAAACCAAGCAACATCAGTAACCCCTGCATTTGTTCGGACCAACCTTGATTTGTGCTCAGAGACCTTGGCTCCCCTCAATCCTGTCAAAAGATTTCAAAACAGAATCTTCTCCTGAGAGAGGCTTACTCTAGGAAGCATGAGTGATTGATCAAAAACACTGCACGGATGGAGACGCTACAAGACGCAAATTAAATTTTCCTATAGTTCTTGAATAGTAGCAAATTTCAACAGTTTACTTGAAATAAAATTCGCTGCACATATTTCACACCAAACCAGATCGGTTCTCAGATTTAGATGAAAATCACACCCTCTGAATCTTTGGGAAGAAAGTCTGAAAGCTAAGCTCTTTCACGCAGCAATGTGAGTACTGACATAATTGAAAGATCTGGTTCACACATCACAACGAAGCTGAAGTGCGTTCTTTTGACTAAGGTACAATTGATTGTGCAAGTGCCACATGCTAAGCCAAAACCAAAGAAGTAATAGTGCTCAGAATGACATATGAATGTACCCACATTTACAAAAGGTTAGCTGCTTGATTGTCAAGTGATTATGATCATGGATTCCTCACCACATTGACACAGGCAGGTATTAGCAAAGCTCAAAGGTACCAATATAAAAGCATACCAACTTCAGAATTGGGATTTGCTAGCAGACTGGACTTGTCCATCCAGCAGCAAATCTAAACATTCCATAATAATTTGGTTCAATGGAAAACATAGCTTTTCCTGGGACAGCACACATTCAAACTTTCACCAGAATTGGTGTGTTTCAGAAAATCTTTAGCCCAATTATCAGTTTACCTTAGAAAATAGTTTCTATTATAAATACCATACCAAGTCATTTGGAAGCCATTCCACTCAAACATGCAAATTTAGAATAGCTATGAGAAATTTGTTTTTAAAAAAAACCTCTACAAAGCCTCCATGAGGAAAGAAACAAGCTTTCAGCCTATGGGTCTGTAAAAAAATTAGCAGCTGACCTCAGGAAGGTATGAAAAGCCTTTGAGGGGGAGGAATGAACCAGTAAAGACTTAGAAAAAGCAGCTACAATAATTCAGAGATTGTTTCTTGATCTAATCTATCTCAAGGAGCTGACAAGTCCTCTTGACAAGTATTGAGCTTTATATCCAGTATTGTTTTCTGGCTATTTAACACTGACAACAGCATGAAGCAGTTGTGAAGGAAATAGAAACAGGACAAGATCAAGGTTCCTGCTATGGACACATGAAGCTTCTGTTTTGGAAGGAAAATAAAGCATGCAGATTCATGGGTTCCTGTAGCTCTTCAACTGCATAATTCAATTAACTAAATATATAACTCTTTCCTTTTGATCTATGATTAAGTTCATCTCCTTCTTCCCATCAAATATTCCATTACTGTGATGCTGATTGAAACATCAAATACGAGAAAACGTATTATATATAAAATAGAATCATCCATAAACCTTGTCTGAGTCCCATATATCTTTTTTAAAAAACCACACTGTAATTGTATTTGAAACTAACTCACACAGTAGGTAATCATACAGAGATATGCATTTCCACAGTAAGGTAAAGTCCAACCACTTTGTGACTAAACAATTGAAAATTAGATCTGAACCACAAATTGATTTGTGTATGTATATGCTTACAGGGACACATATTTCGTTACTGCTTGAAACAGTAAAATATATATATTTATGAAATGCTTGTGTTATGTCAAAACCTCTTGAAACCATTTTTAAGTGGCCCTGAAAACGAAAAACATTCTAGAGCTGCAAATTAACTTCTAAGATCCCGAGCTGACAAAATAGCATTACCCTTTCTGAATATCCACCACAAGAGATTCAGAAAACTTCTATTACTACTTAAAAGACACTCACACAGCTTCTCCCAAATATGATTTGCAACTTCAAATAGTTCTTCCTCCATCTCTGCTTTAGACAATCCAAATTTCAAAAGCAAGTGTGAAGGAAATGCCACCCCCACCAAGCGTTAACTACGTTCAAGGCTATTCAAGAAAATGCACAAAAATGCATTCAGAAAGCACAGAAGAAATAATATAATTGCCTGAAAAAAACAAGAAGCACAACTCCCTGAAGAAAATCTTACTATAGAAACGTTCAAAATACTGAACAAAGAGACTGCTCCTTGTCCTCTTCTTCCCAACTTTTGCCTACCGTTGCTGAACCCTGCCCTCACATGTTTGCCACAGAATTCAATCAAGAGCAAACTGCAGGCCCATCAACTAGTCAGGATGCCAAATTCACCAGGCCACAATCTATCTGGGGAAACCATTTTACCAAATGTAAACTGCTGTATTCCAATGCCATTCAGGAATTCATAAAACATGCCCACATACAATGGATTGCTTTGTGGATGTCCTATCATCTGCCAATATACTAAATATTATAGGAATATTTTTTTCCCAGCTTTAATTTGTATTTCCCACCCATTCCCCACCCCCCTCTTCTCTTAGCTGCACAGGTAGGACTTTTTGCAAAGTGGAAGGCTTCCAAATCTGCAACAGCTCATTCTCCATGTGTTTATGCTCCCAAATTTCTCTGGCTCCACCCTGAACTGTCCCTTCAGTCTAGTTTTCACCTCAGAACTTTAAATGAGTGGCTAAGAAGTGAGTTCCTGTTCATCTACCCATCTGATACCTAGAGCAGGTGCACCAAGGCTTTCAGAAACAAGACTACTGCGGTAATTCTTACACATGTTACTCTATGCAGGAAGAAGAAAGGTTTTTTAAAACAACAACAACAAAGCTTTTGCAAACACCATGCAATTCTTCTAATACTTGGAATCCTCAAGCTGCTGTTACCCTTAGAAGACAGCAGATGTGGCTCTGATGACAAGTCAGGCTCTGAAACTGGCTGAGGAGATGAAGAAGTGCTAGGACTGGAAGCAGCTGCTGATGCTGGAGGGCTTACCAGCTTCTCTAGAAAGACAGACAAGGGAGGAGAAGAAAAAGCAGAGGAGGAGACTGGTGAGACACACGGCAGTACTGACATCCAGATGACTGAGGAGAGAAGGTTTAAGCAGCTAACATATTCTTAAAAGTTCTGAAACTTGGAAGAATTTGACCAGGGAACAAGACAGATCCTGTTAAGTTGCCCACCATCAGGTATACATTACACATCATATGCTAAAGTTATGCAGAAATAGTGAACAGAAATGAAGAAATGGGCAAAAAGAATATGTAATTTAACACTGAATAATTTATTTTCCTGAACGAATATATGAATAACCTTTAATTTTCTCACTGCTCAGAATTCTACCCTGTGTTTCCAAAAATATGTTAGTGTTCATGTAGAAAACAGAGTCCAACATTCATCAACCCCTACAAAATCCCAAGAGTATCTGCTCAGACGCACTGAAAAGAGGAACTAATCCTAATAAGTGTTCAACTGATATTCATTACTTCGTACATTTACTCACATGTACCATCCAATGAGTAGCCTGTCTAAAAATGGATTAGTTGGACAAACTTCACTTAATAACCTTGTTGAAAACCAGTAAACAGTTAAAGCTTAACAATGTTTTTTGCAGAGTTATGCTTTCATCTTAGCAAAGGTCCAAATTCAACGTATCTTTAAGTCTAATTCTCACTCTATATATCAATTGGTGCCAAGGTGGGAAGTCTTCAGATTAGAGTGTTATATAGTGAAATGTTTTCCTACAATACTTTGATACATTTTTTTTTATGCTTTCCTTATTCATCAATTTGTATTTCTCCCTCAGAACAATATTCTCTGCGGACATGTAGCCCGCCATTAAATGGTGCAGCCCAGAGACTGATCATCTCAGTGACAGGTGTTACTCACCTAAACCAAGAGATGCTGCATATTGTTGGCCAATTAAAGAATTGGCAGCAAGCTGACTGTAGGATGACATCCCTCTGAAAGGACTATAAGGCACATGAGGTTGAAAAGAAGATGCAGACGCAGAGCTCAGAGAAGACTGCAAAAAGTGAATGTGAGACAATTAGCAAAAAGAAGGAAACAATATGGATGACAGTACAAAAACTCCTTATATGCTTTAAGAAATACAAAGATAATAATAATAATAATAATAATAAATATTTTATTTCTATACCGCCCTTCTCCCTGTTGGGACTCAGATTAGCACATATTATTCCACTGTTGGTTTAATCACAGTTTCTGAAGAGGCCAAAGTGGTCTGGCTGCTAAATATGTTTAATATCAAGCTGGCAGGCAGCGTAATATCTGGTCGATAACTTTAAATCTGATGATGTTGTGAAAAGAACAGTATCATGAGAAAAAGAAGGAAAATCCTTGCAACCATCACTTTACAAATCAAATGAGGAAAGATTCATTCAGCTGTATAACACG
>JANHFK010008193.1:17915-32299 GCA_036250565.1 Sibynophis collaris | reverse complement strand
AAGTGAGCAGTTTGGGGTGGGTGGGCGGAGCCTCGTGCTGCTTTTGCCACCGGTTCTCCGAACCAGCCACCACTTCTCCTACCTACTCTATAGAGCCGGTCCGAACCTGGAGGATTTCACCCCTGATATAACTTCATATATAGCTTTGAATTACAATATATCACAATTAAATTTTAAAGTGCCATGAGATAAAATCTGTTTTAAAAAAGTAAAGTCCTCCTACATTTCACATTTAATTTTGAGGAGGGAAAAACAAATCTCTCTTCCATAGTAGTCAATGTTTATAGTGTGAGCAAAAGATCTGCTTTATTCCAAATTCCTTGTACCAGAATAAGAATCATTTTCTTACCCTCCAAAAGATCTTCATAAAGTGCATGTACTCCTTCAGGCACAATGACAGCCAAGGCAGTTCCACAAAGGAGCCCGGCACCAAGAACTGTAACAAGTTTTAATCTTTCCTGAAAACAAAAGGTAAAATAATTAATCAAAGGAAATTTGAAGATAAATATTGTATGTATGTGTGGATATATGTGTGTGTAATATATATGGAGAAAACAGTCATATCCTTTATCTCCAGTGCTTATTTTAATGGTGGATAACTGAAGTGCTGTAACCCAGCTAACCCATTTTCATGGAACTGGAAAAGGTCATGGACCTCTTTGCTATCAGACCTTTGAACCATACTGTACTGTTTTCCCTATAAAATACTGCCATACTATTTAGACATACTATGCACTTGCTTATTGATTAAGCCTTATTTTAGTGACAGTTCCATATGCTTCACTGTCTCATTTCCACTCCAACACACACACACACAAATAGGTCTTTTTTCATTATCCTCATCCTGAATACAAAGAATAGAAATGTGGATGCCTACTTACACAAATAAAAGAGATGTACAAACACAGTATTTAATTGTTTCTAAGTACTGTACATTATCTGAACTAAGGACTGTTTTACATTGATATTTACATAACCTGTTTGATTCTTATTCCAGTAACATGACAAATTTCAAAAGAGGAAGTTTATCACTCAAGAGATTTCTGGAATGCACGTGTATAAAACACACATTTTAGCCAATACAGTATAAGCACCTATTAGCTTAATGATAATGAACTGACTGTCAGAAAAGACAGAAGGTCTTATATTTTAAAAAATAATCTAAAGTAAAAAATTTGATCATATGAAAGCACAATATCCCAGCCTTTAAAGATGAAGCAGACATTATTAAAAGTAACAAAAGTCAGATTTTATGGTTTACAAAAATATACAGACTATTATAATATACACAATCCACAAATGGTCTTGGAATGCTTTGTTCAAGACACCTGATGCTATTATATTTTATTAAGGAAATTAGACAATGCAAATCTATGTGACACATGAATTTGATGCTTTCACAGTGAGCTATTCACATTATCTTTTTATTTACATACTTAAACCAACATTAATCTACTTTTACAAAAGTTTAAGGTTGCTCACAGTACGCTGAGTCTCGAGATTGTGATAGCATAGAAATAAGATTAAAGAAAAATATACAGACTCATTTAACTCTGAAAATGCATGAATGGTACTCAAAGAAAGACAGATATTTTCTATCTCAATAGGGATTTGCATTAAGAAAACAGATTTAAAATTAATATTTTATTTTAGATCTGTTTAGCTATTTAAAGTTTCTTTGATTTAAACCATCCTGAGATTTTCACATTTTCAAATCCTTACAGCAATTTCAGTTTAGAAAATTATTTTCTCACATAATTTGGAAAATAAAGAACCCATTTTTTCTAAACAGGCAACCTGATAATCACCCACAAGTATTAAGTATAGGTAATAAGCTAAATGACCAGGCAATTAGCTTGCAAAATTTTGAAGCATGCAAGTAAGTTTATGTGTTTCTTTTTCCTATGAACAAAGTATTTGTACAAGATGGAAAAAATATAGCTAAAATTTTTTCCTCAAATTATTTTAACCTGGCATTCTGTTTTGTTATTTTCAGTCATACTATGCACTTGCTGTTTATTAATTAAGCCTTACTTCAATCACAGTTTCATATGCTTCACTGGATTTGAAGTTTACTTTTGAATTGTGCAGTAAATGAAATTACATTTGGCTTCCATTATTAAAATAAGTTGCATTTTTGCATTTTGCAAAATCAGAATATTTTTTTATATCATGGGCGTGATGTTTTGACATCATGTGCATAATTTAAGTACAATGACAATTAATATATAGAGCTGCCTTTGCCTTGCCGAGTCTTTTAAAATATATTGGAAACTATTCCTTCCAAAATGTAGAATATTTTACTACATTGCATATAAATACAATGTGGGCATTTTTTTTAATACTCACTTTTAAATGCACATATGCAAGAGATCAGAGAAAAGCAACTATGTGAAATAAGGTTTCTTTCTTCAAGTTTTAGCCAACAGTACAGAAAAAAGAATAAGGCAATTATCTGAAAAAAATTAGTATTTTGCACACAGCAAAATGATTTCTTATATCAAATTTCAAAAAGATTGATTCTCTCAGACAAACTTTAAAACTGCTGAAGATATTAATATCTGACACCACAAAAGTAAACTGGGCTTTGCAGAAAGAATTGGAGAGGAAAATCTCTAGTTGAGTACAGATAATCCTTGATTTACAACCACAATTAACCAAAATGTATGTTGTTAAGTGGGTTTTGCCCCATTTTACAACCTTTTCTGCCACAGTTGCTGTGAATCACCGAAGTTGTTAAATTAGTAAAACGGTTCTGACTTCCCCCATTGACTTTGCTTGTCAGAAGGTCACAAAAGGGGATCACAGGGCCTATCATAAATGTTGAGAACCAGTTGTTAAACATCCAGATGTAAATCATGTGACAAACAGGGATGCTGCAATGGTCACAAGTGTGAAAAATGGTGGTAAGACACTTTTTTCAGTACTGCTGTAGCTTCGAATGATCACTAAACGAACTGTCGTAAGCCGAGGACTACCTGTAGTCAAAGATATCTCAAAGCTGACACGATTTTTCTTTCTTTCTGCCATTTCACCTTCCTAATTCTGCAACACAAGCATTGAGGTTAAAAAGCGCCAACCTGAATGAGGAGCTTATTCCAAAGTTTATTTACCAAGATTTTCGTTTCCTATTTGCGTTGGTTTTATTTGTCCTTTACAACCCCC
Organism: Sibynophis collaris; assembly: GCA_036250565.1. Lineage (NCBI taxonomy): Eukaryota > Metazoa > Chordata > Lepidosauria > Squamata > Sibynophiidae > Sibynophis > Sibynophis collaris. The sequence goes on along the minus strand of JANHFK010008193.1, from coordinate 29,134 downwards.
TCCCCCACCTGAATATCGGTCTTCAGAAGTGAAAAACCAACGCCGTTGGCTCTCCGGTAACTCTTGCATTCTTCCGCACACCTGGACGGCAGGTGTTCAAAGGGACCCTTCCTTACCTCGGAAAAGTTGACGGCCAAAGGGATGATCCCCGCCACATAGCAGCCGATCAGCATAGCGAGGGAGAGCAAACTAATGGATAAGAAATCATCCATGGTCGGCTTCTCCTCCAGGCTCAGCGGCTCAGCAGGGGAATTCGCCTTCGCGGCTCCGAATAAAGCCACATGGGCCAACCACCTTAGCCGAGCTCCTCAGCGGCAGGCAAGCGGGGCGAGCACCCCGTTTTCGTGAGGAAAAAGAGAAGCCAAGAGGCTCAACTGCTTTGTCGCCGAGACTCACGGAAACCCCCGAAGAGGCCGCTTCTCAAAGTCCCGCTCCGGAGTCCGGCTTCTCCTCTTCCCCTCAGCTGGGCTCTCACTCAGCTCAGGCAAGAGGCTCCCCGCTTTCTTCAGAGGGAAGGCAGGCAGGCGAACCCAGGCCTCATTACCGAAGCTCAACTCCTCCTCAGCCAATAAGGAATTACACCCATGGAAACAGAAGGCGGGGGAAAAAAACCGCCTGCCCTTCCCTCGTCTAACCCGCTACTATCTCTCATCTCCCTCCGTTAACGCCATAAAAGCCAAGTGGCAGTCGGCCCTCCACTTCCTCTCCCCTGCTCAATTTCCGGGAGACTTGGCAGTTGAAAGGAAACGTTATGAAGTCCAAGTTTAGTTGTTCTTTCCCTTCCGGCCCAATGTAAGATGGCAGACTTAATAACTCCAACGTGCTATTATGAAGTCTGGGAGCAGCGATGCCCTTATCAAAGATGGACACCACATGAGAACTTCCGCCTCCTTAAAAAAAAAAACCACGGTATGTCTGTGTGGGAAGTCTCGCGGGACAAGCATAGAGGCCTGTCTAGCTTCTGAAACCGGAGAGCAAAAGCAACGGCGCCTCTATGGTTTTCAAGTCGAGGTGCGGGAGGGGGTGGGCGTGTGTTACAACGCCCGAAAGACTAGGTGCCTTGCATCCGGCAGCCGCGGTGCATTGTGGTAAGAGGCGTCGTGGGGAGTTTGTGCTTCGCGCCTGAGCCGAGCGGAACGAGTCGCCATGGTGAGTCGAAGGAGATAAAGCGTGAGCGGCCGTCGTTTTATGAGGCTGAGGCCTGAAAAGGCGGGCTGAAATTATTTGGGAAAAATAATAAATAAATAAGGGGGTCCACGTGAATAAAACACCTTCGTCTCGTTACTCATTTGCAGTGGGCCTGAGGTGGCCATGGCGGCGGTGGGAGGTCGGGCAGTTAACTGAGAATCCCCCCCCCCTTTCTCTCTCACTCGAGAGACCCTACAATATATCCAATATTGGGACACAAGGACCAACCCGCCCTCGGAAGGGATGTTCAGGGGGGGCTAATCGGAAAGGCGATGCCAGCGCCACATCCCGCTCCGTGCGGGATTCCCCTGAGGACTTTTTTTTTTTGGTCCCCTGGCCTTCATTGTATTTGCCAAACCCAAAAGGCCCGCCTTGAGGGGAGAAAAAAAGTAACGGTCGCCTTCAGGCAGAGGGAATGTATTGGGACGTTTTACCACCTGTGGTGTTTTTTTTAATGATTTGAAAGTGAATTGTAGAAAAATCAATCGAAAAGCAATTCCGATGATAAAACGAATAGGAGTAGTCACAGTTGAATTACAATCGGTAGAGCTTTTCAGTGGTGTTTTTTTTTTAAAAAAAAATTCTAATTGTTCTGGAAAAAATTGGTCGAGAGCCAGGTTGGGGGGGGGGCAGTCACTGAAATTAAGAACGAATCTTCCTGTAGTGTGTATGCATCAGAATAAAAATACATTGGTTTCTGTATGTAAAAATTGTGTATGTGAGGAACAAAAATCTTTGCATTTGACAGATCTGACATTTGTTGATGCCCTTTTAAGATTGTTGTCTTTCCTTTTCAGTCTCATACAATTCTGCTTGTTCAGCCTACCAAACGGCCTGAAGGCAGGACTTACGCAGATTATGAATCTGTAAATGAATGTATGGAAGGTAATTTTTTAAACTTTATATGAGTTTTAAAGGGCAGTTCATTCTTGGAATGAGTTGAGGCCTTTGCAGGAAAATAGCGAATAAATCTTTTACTCTTGTACTGTATGCCAATTAAAATAATACAGGTAGTCCTCAACAATTCGTTTAGTGACCGTTCAAAGTTGCAACAGCACTGAAAAAAGTTACTGATGACCATTTTTCACAGTTACAACCTTTCCAGCATCCCTGTGATCATGTGGTCAAACTTCAGATGCTTGGCAAGTGGTTCATATTTATAATTGTTACTGTGTCCCAAGATCATGTGATCACCTTTTGCCACCATCTGACTAGCAAAGTCAATGGGGAAGCCAGATTCAGTTAACAACTGGGTTACCAATTTATCTGCAGTGATTCCCTAACAATTGAGATAAGAAAGAGGCAAAATTCACTTTTAAAATGTCTCACTTAACAACAGAGATTTTGGGCTCAATTGTGGTCGTAAATCAAGGACTACCTGTAGTTAATTTTAGAGAGCTGCTTTTATGTGCTTATAAACACTGGTTTGGAATCAAATAGAAAGTTTTGCATAATTGTAAAGTCTGTACTTTTTATTACATTAATGAAGTAAATGTCATTGGTGATCCTTGCTCTAGCAGTTTGACACAAAAATATCTTATGAACCAATACCCCTCAGTTTTGGGCACTATAGTCAGTCATGCAGAATAATGAGGCAATATCTAGATTACATGATATTTAATAAGATTACGTGATATTTAATGTAGAAGGTTGAAAATGATTATATCTTATTTTTCTTGCAATTCTTATGCAAAATTGTAAATGTATTTATATTTATCCATTCTCTAATAGATGAATTAACATTTATTCCTAGCTTTAGCATATTTCTCTTCTGATTGCTTGTTTGTATTTCTTAACATTCAAGTACTCTTGACAACTAGGTGGCACAAATGTATAATGTAACTTGCTAACCATCATTCTTTTCTTTTTTAGGAGTTTGTAAAATGTATGAAGAACACCTGAAGAGAATGAATCCTAACAGCCCTTCCATTACATATGATATTAGCCAGTTATTTGATTTCATCGATGATTTGGCTGACCTTAGCTGCCTTGTGTATGTATCATATAATTTAACATCTACAATTTTACTTCTACAGTTACATATATGCTGGTTTGCACATATGTAATTAGATTTTTAATGTTACTGGTCTGTGCTTCTGCCTCTTGAATGTGAAAGATATTTAATCAATATTACTCTGAATGTAAATATGTTTTTGAAACAAATATAATTTATCTGATATTGCTTTGTTATCTAGAAGGTATTTATTTATCAAATTAATATCTCCACCCATCTCACAAAATCCCCTCTTAATTTTCATTCACCATTGTAGAAACAATGCTTAGGTACCTTATAATTTACTATAAGCCTAAAATTAGATGACAATGAAGTACAAAATCCTGATTTGGATTGCATTCAGTATTAACTGGTTGGGACTATTATCAAAATACCAGAATTCCACAGCAGTTGCTATTGATGTTTAGTGGACAATAATTTTTATTTTTATGCACTTTTGATTCCTGGTGTCTGCCTGGACTAATCCCTGCACTTTACTTAACCAGGTTTTTTTTACGGTGAGGGTGATGATGTCATTGCTTTATTCCCAGGGCTGAGAGAGAGTGAATGGCCCAAAGCCACTCAGTTGACTTTGTGCTTATAACAAGATTTAGAACTCAGTCTCTCAGTTTCTAGCCTGATACCTTAAACATAATACCAAACTGGCTGTCCAAAAAACATTTGCATGGAGGACATTTCCAATTTATTGACTTGATTAATTCCTTGATTAATAACCTTAATTCCAAGCATGCAACAAAAGTTCATGGAATAAATAGGATATGAGGGAATTAGTTAGTAAAGAGTTAACAAAAACTTAAGTGAACCAAAGATAAGTATCGTATTTTTCAGAGTATAAGACGCTCCGGAGTATAAGATGCATCTTATTTTGGGGGGAGGAAAGTAAGAAAAAAACAATTCTGTTGAGAGGCTCTCTGCATTTGCAGCCTCCTAAGGCTCCAAAAGGTCTGTTTGCAAAGGAGTTTCTCTTTGCAAAGGGAGCCTTTCAAACGGACCTTTTTGGAAACTGTATGGGAGGCTCTCTGTTTGGGAGGCTGCATTTACAGCCTCCTAAAGCTCCAGAAACTCCATTTGCAAAGGGGTTTCTCTTTGCAAAGGGAGCCTTTCAGATGGACTTTTTTGGAAGCTGTTTGGGAGGCTCTCTGGGAGGCTGCATTTACAGCCTCCTAAGGTTCCAGAAACTCTCTTTGCAAAGGGAGCCTTTCAAACTGACTTTTGCATTTACAGCCTCCTAAAGCTCCAGAAACTCCATTTGAGAGGACGCACGGAGGCCGAAGGGTGGGGGCCGAAGGGTGGGCAGAGCTATATTTGGTGTATAAGACGCACCCAAATTTTCACCCTCTTTTAGGGGGGAAAATACTCTTATACTCCAAAAAATACAGTATATCTAGGATGTATAGCTTTCTGCTGTGAGATAACTACTTGTGATAAGTGCTCTCTTACTTTATACATGTTCTACAAGTACAATCTAATCCTAATGGAATGTCAATACTTCTTTATTGAATAATCTCAGTATAAAGAGAAACTGCAACAAGTGTTTGAACGGTGGAATTATTTAGGAATAAACCCATACATATTTTATATTATACTAATTCACTAATATACTTTTATGAGGGAGTTGATTTTATGTAGTACTTTAAAAATGGTTGATGTAACAGTACAAAATATTGTAAAGGCTTAAAAGAAAAAGATTCCCCAGAATGATTAAAATTGTGCAGTTTTATCAGCTGAACGAAAAAATCCCCTGGAGGAGATGTATCATAATTGAGACTTTTATCTGATCATTATATTGAAGTCTTCTAGTGTGGATATTTGGACTAGGTACTCTGAAATACTTAGATTTTAGCCAGCTTCATATTGGAGGAGACATTTATTAGCATATATCTTTTTAGTAGGGCTGTGCAGCAATCTGGACAGAATTCACAGGAAAAAAAGGTAATTTGGAGAGCACTTGTCATATCATTTGAAATCTCCTTAAAATAAGCCTGGCTCATTTAAGATCTTTCTTACAGGTATAAACAATACCATAAGTGTTCCTGCAATGTACAAATCTCCTTTGCCCTTTCAGTTCCAGATTGCTGCATAGTCCTTCTCTTTAGTTCCTTAAAGTACAACTAGTCCATTAATTTGAGCCCAGTTGCTCACTGAAAATCAGTGCATAGACAAAGTGTATATATTCAGAATAGTACATAGTTTATATTTTGGCGATCATGTTCTAAACCTGTGGAAGTTTCCAAACCAGGTTCAAGATTTGTAACATGTTAGAATAATGTTATTTATGTGCATTACAATAGCATTCATAATCACAGCGTGGTTATCTCTTGGAAGAGCAATAACTTAACACTGTAAATTTGAGCATCCATATTAAGGTCAAGATCAGGCAGCATTCCCTGAGTAAGAATTTTCCGATTAATAAACAATAAAGCTTTACTTCCTTTGTTGAGCATCTAATATCAGTACTTCCATTTTACTTGTAGTGAAATCGGTGTTCTAGTCCTAGATCTCTCCATTATTATTGTTTCAACACTTCTATTTTCTTACTGAATTCTCTTGTGAAGAAGAAATAAATGGGTGTCATTGACATATTGATGATACTTTATTATGAACTTCTAAGCAACATTATCCATTTAATTAGAAGATTATGGAAACCATGCAATAGTAGAGTATACTAATTGATAACTCCAGTGTTGTGATAGCAGACCTTTCAAAATGTATTCCTATGTAAAGACATAACAACTTTAAATGGCACTTTAAATTTAACTTCCTTAAAAAGATAGCTAATATTATTCTGATTTTTCTTTTTTGTCATAGAGTGTTTAGATTTTTAGGAAGCCACCAGAGGGCATGTATGTCATATTGCCAACTGCCCAGAATTATATTTTACGGATTGGGCTAGTAAATATATAAATATATACAGACTTGTATAAGATTTTTAAGTAAACAAATATATATTCCTCTGTAGCCATAACAGTCTAAATGATACATCTAATACTGCACCTTTTATGACATACTATACTATATTGATGGTATATGTCTACAATAAAATTCAAAGATCTTAAGCTTTTTTAAAAAAGGAGTAAAAGTATTGGTTTTATTACATATTTTATTACCTATTGAAATATAATGAATATAATGTGTGCTTAATTTCTGCCTCAACGTTGTTATAAAATTACATTCAAGGAAATAATTGTTACTTCAGAAAGACAGAATAATTGTTTTTGGAAATAAGGGATTCCAAAATGTTGAGAATTACTGGTTTTAAGAAAATGTTTTGCAGAAATGTACGATGAAAAGCAATATTAAAAATATTAACTGATCTATTTTTTCCCTACCAGCTATCGTGCTGATACTCAGACATACCAGCCGTACAATAAAGATTGGATAAAGGAGAAGATCTATGTTCTTCTCCGCAGACAAGCTCAGCAAGCAAGCAAATAATGGGGCACTGAGGGAGGGTGTGGACATCAGGTGTGTACAGCATTCTGTAGTGAAAGTCTTGTATTGTAGTCCACTGTTCATTCTTATAAACCTATGACTAGGACTGAGTCAGTTAGAACTGTAAGAGACTTGTTCAATTCCAGAAGAAAATGTCTTTTACAGAAGTTTTAATTTTTAATTTTTCACTTTTCTTAGTTTATTTTGTTTAAGGTCCGCAAGATTATTCACATCTCCTTTGCCACCATTGCTATATGTACTCCTCAGAGAAGGGGAAATCAGTAGTATTACTTGGAGGCAGTGAAAAATCATAGTGAAAAATAAAATAAATGCTCTTTAGTTAAACATATTGAGTGGTGATTTTATAAGCTGGGTATTCTTTAAAAAAAACCTTTTAATATATTTTCAAGTTAATACTGAGATTCTGAGTTCACGCATTAAGCCAGGTTGGGTGTAACTAATTTGTTGAATAGCTTAACACAACATATTAAAGTATAAACCAGGAATGGGCAATCTGTCACTTCTTAGCATTCTGCACTGCCAAATTTTGGTGATCAAATTGTCACATTGGGCATCCTTCCCCCCCCCCCCCCATTTTTAATAATTAGAATTAAAATGGATGACACTTTTGGATTCCATTTCTGCTGTTGCCCCTCCTCTAAACCAATCCAGAATTCATATTTTTGGAGTTGATTATACATAAGCCTGGCAGTTTGGTAGGATTTAAAGATGGAAATAGCGTATTTATGGGAATTGTAATGCTTCCGTTTCTCCTTGCACTAGAGCTACCAGATTATTAGTAAATTTGTATGCTGCTCATCTCGTGTTTCATGGTGACTGAGCAGCTTATAGTATAAAAAACATAGAAAAACAATAAAAACATTAAAATAACAAAAAAATTTAAAAGATATAGAACATTTTAATTATTTGCTGCCGTATAGTACTATCTGAAGGTTTGCAGTCCAGATCTGCTGCTGTAGATTAAATCCCCCCAAAACAGTTCAGGGAATAAAGGTGGTTTTAGGGGCAAGAATGGAAGAGGAAATAATTTCAATCTTAAAATATGAAGAAAAACCAGAATATTTTGGTTGTGTTCTTTTCAGTGGATGGGTTCCAACAGCCTCTACCCTGCCCTTTAGACGTTGTCCATTCTAAACAAAATCAAAGGTTTATGCATTGAGATAAGCAAAAATAAGAAAAAACTACATATTTACTATTGAGCACAACATACAAATCCAGATTTGGGTTGCCACATCATAACATTTCATGCAAAATAAAAATACAAACGAACGGCTTCTGGAATTTAGTGCTATGAACTAAGCCTGGGTTCTCACTGGTTGCTGTATTAACACTTAAAACAGTTCATTAGAAAACAAAAACTAGTATTCAATAAATCCCTGCAGTTGAAGTTCTTGTTATTCCCATACTGACTGCTCAAGAAGCAGGTGTTTTCCAACCACTCTTTCAAAACTAGTAAGCAAAGGAAGTACAGAATATCAAAACATTTCATTATATACAAAAGAAGTGCCTCCAGGCGCACTGAAAAAAAGTCTGCGGCTGCAGGCATCTCGCAATAAGGGGGGGCAAGATGCAGGCTGGTGGGGAGCCCAGCAGCGACAGCTCGGCCCTGGCTTGCCTTCCCTGGCAGGCAGCTACGGGAGGAAGGTAAGGATGCTCTGCATGACGAAGGGAGATTGGGCAGCGAGTGAGTGGGCAGTGGCTCCAGGGCAAGGTTGGAGTTGGGAAATGGTGTATTCCCCGACCCAGTCAAGGCGGGTGACAATCGGGTGGAGGCTCCGGGGCCTCAGGGAATGGTGTGTCCCTGGGCTCCGGGCCCTGATCCAAGGTGAAGGGCAAGATGGTGGCATGCATTGCTTACCTTTGGTGAGCTGAGCGAACGAAGCGACTGGCCTGGTGAGTAGCTGGGCCGCGTGGTGAAGGGAACTTATATAGGACAGGGGTGAATGGGTGCGTCTAGCAGACGGAAGCAGCTGGAGGTGCTAAGCGAGCAAGAAACGGTGAACGGGCAACTGGTCGGGCGTGGGCAGGGCCACTAGAATTGCTACCGGTTTGGTCAACTGATGCCAATCGTCCTACTGGTTCTCCCAAACCAGTCTGAACCAGTAGGATTTCGCTCTGGACAGAATGTAAAGTATTGTGAATAGGATTCAGAGTTTCTTATCCATTAATACAGGGGATGTAAGGTCAGCAGATATTGCTGCTTGTGGAGAACAGTGTTATTGTTTATAATGATATTTGGATGGTTCTCTGCCCCCTCACTGTTGCCTCTGTGTGCAGCTAGTTCACCCTGCTTTGCACCTTGGGTAGTGCTCGAGCATGAACTAAACTAATTAGCATCTTAGGCAGATGCTATGTAATAACAAATTACTATGTAGTAACATTGTAGACTCCCTGATTCTCGATGTAGAAATGCCATATACTAAATAATAAACACTATTACCTCTCACATTCTAAAGGATCTTCCAAATTTTCAGGATAGATTTGCAGTGGTCAGAGTGGGAATCAATCTGTCCTTCAGAAACCATGTTCCGTGAATAGAGTCTGTATCACAGACCATCTGTATTTAATTCAGTATATTTAAACCTTGGAGGATATAACACTTCAACTAAGCAAAATGGTCTTGCAACTTTACTTGACATTTTTAATTGATTGGATTGGATTTTTATATTGGTTTTTAATTTAGAAGTATCTCCAACAACTTAAGCAAAAGCCAATTATATTGGGATGTTCTGTTTCCTGTGATACATAGCATTGCTGCATATCGTTACCACTTCATTATCACAAAATCTAATTCTCATTAAGCTATTCTGGCTGGCTTCCATCTGCTTTCATGTCATTGCATTCCTCTGAATTTGAGGTTAGATTGGTGGCTCAGCTGTGTTTCAAGAGTATTCCTGGTCTGCACACATTTCCTTTCAGTGTTCAAGGATAGAGAAGAACGACCATGCCAATCCATTCAAACACTAAAGTGGATAGGCATGGTAGTATATAAAAATGCTGGATTGCAGCATCTATTAAGGAAATTGAAGAAATACAATTTCATTTCCTTAATACTAATGAGAAAAAAACCCATTTTCCACATATGCATGTTTATAGTCTTTAGTCTGATGAGAGCCTATAATATTCCAATGACTACTACAACTGGTACAAGAGAGAGGAAAAATCTATTTCTATGCAATTATTGCTTCTTTAACTGGTGGATAGAGCCAATATGACTTTTCTGTTTAATTTCTTTACTGGGACATCTTGAGTAACTAAAATAGGAATGGATAGGAAGGCCAGAGTACAATGGCTGCACTAAGGAGCATGGTGGTTCACGAGGTTAGGATGTTGGGTTGAAGATTGGCAGGCTCAAGTTCAAGACCTGGTTGCTGCTAAGAATGAGGTGAGCTACCATCACACTCTCCAGCTTCTTCCGACTCAGCAGCTCAAAAGCAGGTGATGGTGTGTAGTTAAATGGATACCACTTCAGTGGGCAACTTATCGGGGACACAAAAAGAGCCTCCAACTGGGCATCCCCCGAGCAACAGGGATGTCACCTTTCAATCCTTTCAACCCAGAAGCACATTGATGCGCCAGACACAACTCTAGTAGCAATGGTTGCACTCTGGACCTGCTGTTCTGCGAGCAAAATACACAGAATTCAAGCCTAAATGGATGAAACATTTGAAGCTACTTGAAATGATTTGCCAAGAGGTATGTGACAGAAGTATTTAAAATCAAGCATGATATGGTAAAAGTGCACATGGAGAATTTTTCTTTATCAAAAGCCTAGGACCAGAGGTCATCCAATGAACCTAATTTGAAAGAGGATTCAAATAAAAGTATTTTTTTACATGTTGCATAATTTATCTGCAGAATTCAGTCTCATAAAAAACAGATGGATTACAAACTTGAGTAGCTTTAAAAGGGGACTGAATAAATTTATGAAGGACAGGTGTACATATGAAGGTCTACTAATCTTGAATATTACCTCTGGGTTCTGGTCAATATATTTCCAAATTCTAAGCTCAGAGTAACAATCAAGGGAGAGGGATATATCATTTCTTGTTCATGACTACCCCAATGGCCTCCGATTAGCCACTGCAAAAATAAGCAGGATTTAAATGGCCCTTTGTTTAATCTAGTTGGACTACTTTTATGTTCTAAGTTTTGTGAGGGAAGAAAGAGGTGAACTATTTTTGCAGAGTGCTGTCTAACCTCTTGGAATTTTCATCAATTGAAATCATCCACCACTCCCTATCACAAGTGAAATTCTACAGCATACAAAGCTTTTTTATATATAAATGTTTTTTATTTTTCCAACATAAACATAAAACAAAACGTATCTTTTATAGATGAAGAGGCCTATCCCATAGTCTCTTCTCATACATTCTTTTAACGTAATTCAAATTACATATTACCTAGTAGTATAATCCATCACTAAGCATAATCACAACTCACAATCTAAACTTAGTAGCTGTATAAGCTTATCTCAACAATTTCACAATACATGTTTATATATTTCATGGATAAAACAAAAATTTATCTTAACATAACAATCTATATCTTCTTAAATCCCTTT
>JANHFK010008186.1:213967-228378 GCA_036250565.1 Sibynophis collaris | reverse complement strand
ACTCGCGAATGCCACGGCCGGTCCGCAGCCCAGAAGCGGCCGAGCCCCCCCCCCTTTTATCACCTCTCCGCCGCTGCATTTACATGTGGGTGAAATATTAACGAAGGGGGATGAAATGCCTTCAGGAACGAAAGAAAGCGTTGGGGGCGGGTGTTAGCGCTATTCTTTTCGGCCCCTTTCCTAAGAAGTGAGGCTTTTTTTTTTTTTTCTCGCCTCACCGCCGCCCCCTTTTCCGACCGAAACTTCGCTTGGCGCAGCGGCCGAAGAAAAGTTTCCCCGAAGTCCCCGCCCGCCACTCCGCTCCCAGCAGCAGCAGCCCCCTTCGAGCTCCACGTTGGGACGGACTCTTGAGAGGAAACTGGTTTGGTCCGGCGAACCGCCGCCGCCGCCCCCTTCCCGGAGAAAAAAAAAAGTTTCTGCACTACTCACCGCAGCAGACGCGGGAGAGGAGTAAACCCAACGATAGCAAGCCGGGTAAGGCAGGCATGGTTCTGCGGCGGCAGCAGCAACAATGCCCGGCCGATGGGGAAGAAGAAGAAGAAGAAGAGGAGGCTAACTCGCGGCCGGGTGGAACGGCCGTCTCTATGGACCCGGCCATGCTGGAGGCTAGGAGCTACTCCCAACCGCCGCCGCTACGACTCCCAAGCGCTCCCGCTACAGCCTCCTTCTCCTCTTCCCAGCGCCGGGTCCGTGTGTCACTGTGAGGGAAGGCACCGCCCCCGCCGCCCCTCCCTCCAAAGGAACGGGACACACCACCTCGCCTGCCAAAGGAGGGGGGAGGAAAGGCGGACTTTCCCCCATGACCGCTGAGCCGCGGCGCCCGAAGCTTCTCCCTTCTTCAAAGCCATTCCCTAAGGAGCTGTCCCCAGTCTGGGTGACGTAGGACCTCCTGGGAAGCTGGACATCTCGGAGATGTCACAATGTCTTCTTCCTCCCCCCATAAATGTTATTGGTACGTTCCATTTCTTCCCCCCCTACTCACTTGTACCAACCCAAAAGGGGAGGAGGGGGGGGAGAGGGTGGAATCATTGCTTTTCTTTTCTCTCGCTTTTTTGCTTCATCCACATTTTTTCCTTTCTCCATAGAGTATTTCTGTGCGTTCTTTGTTTGTAACCGGTGATATAGTTCTTGGCCATAATTTCCTCCTTCCATCTTTTTCCTTACTTCCCCAGTCTTTATTTTTTTCCATCCTCTTCATTTACTCTTGGCATTGTTACTGCAAATCTCTCACGATGCTGGAAAACTTGGCTTGCTGACAAATGCCTTTGCTAGCTCACTCTTTCGCTTTACCCCTGGGATAATTGTGTTCTCCGACGAGCTAAAAGAGCCGTGAACAAGAGTACTACAAACACACATCAAGAAGGAGAAAGGAAATGAAGACCGGGGTTTTTCTCTCTGTCTCGATGCAAATCATCATCAGCTTTTCCCACCCCAAACCCAGCAATTCCTCGCCACCAAGTATCATGTAGCCGTGACACGACTTCCCATATTTGCCTGCGCCAGGAGTGGTTCACCACGCTAACGCCAGTGGGATTCCTTCCCGCCCCATCCCGCCGCTTCATGAGGACGATTTTGCACGAACCTGGCGAGAATTGTTTTAACTCTGGAGTTTTATATTGTTGCCTTTGTGGCTGATAATGGACAACAAATTGGAGGAGACGGAAAGGAAATAGTCTGGCTGACAAAGTTAGGATGAGGCACTCTATTACCGAATAATTAAATACGTTATCTGCCAAGTTAATTGCCAGCGAAGTTGATCACGTTCTGTGTTAGTAATTTTGCACTTTTATATCCATTCAACAGAAGCAAGTAGAAATAGGAGAGGAGAAAAAAAATGAGACAGTGACAAGGCAAACTTTAGAAGAGTCTTTATTTTCGAGGGGTGAGGGTGGATTTGTTTTCCTTGCTTACCTATCTGCAACAACTGTCCTTTCTTAGGGTCATTTTTGGTGTTGTTGTTGTGGATACTTGCTTTGTACTGGTTAAGGTAGCCCCAAAACTCATTTTGCACAGTCCATTAAAGTCGTGAGATGGTGAGCTGTTGCACTGTGGAAAGAGATTAGAATTGGCAGGAGTGAAAAGCAGCATATCATGTTCCCAATCCTCTTAGCCAATCAGATCTCTTTAGAAATAATGGGGTTTGGAAATGAGGAGATGATGGAAGAATGTTTATGAACATGTCATGTGTGTGGCTTTGAGAAATTGGCACAAACTGAGACCCTGATTCTGTGACACTTAGTCCTTCCAGAGAGATCTTTTGGACTGTAATGATTTGTTCTTTATTGTGCACCTTTTGAAAAGAATAATAATGTAATACAGCTAATGATGGCCTTATTTTGAATATGAATATCTATATGAATACATATAGAAGGAATTCTGCATATAGAAAGATTCAAATTAAATGATTTCATATCATTCATTGCATTGTTTTATTTATCACAGTATGTACAATTCCTAATTAAGAGTATATATTTAGTTTCACTGTGCTAAATTAACACAAGTGTTGAATTTGAAAAATGGCCAAGATTTGATTTTTGGGTGTAGGTATCTTAAAGCTGTGGGCTTTACATACGTGGCTTAAATATGTATGTAAGTATTTCTTTTGAAACGTGAGCCTTCAAACATTTCACCACATGTTGGAAAGCACTTTCTTAATAAACATCTCAAGTGTAGAATAGAGCCAGTACGGTGTATTGGTTAAGGTGCTGGTCTGGGAACTGGGAGACTGTGAGTTCTAGTCCTGTTTTAGGCATGAAAGATGGCTAGGTGGCTTTGCGCTAGTCTCTTTCAGCGCAACTCACCTCATAGAGTGGTAGTTGTGAAGCAAATAGAAGAAAGGAGTAAAGCACTGTGAACAGTATATATGTCTAAGTGCTATTGCTATTTGGTATGTTAGTCACTTTGGGTTATTTATAAACAATAAAAAGGCAGGATAAAAAATAAATAAACACACCAAATATATTTTCAAAACTGGAACCTATTTTTTGGTAAGATAACCAGGTATTATAGTTGAAGTATTAAATAGTCAATATTTAATGGTTTGGACAGGCAGTGGAGGGATAGGGGATATTATTTTTATAACCTGCTTTTATTTTTTTTAGAGGTTAATTGCTATTCCTATTAGAAACAACATTAAACTGGGTATAGTATATTTGATACTGCAAGGGTTGGGTTTTATGTGTGTATGTTTCTCTCTGTTATGCATGCAAATTTTCACTTGGAACTGTGAGCAGCCCAAGGCAGGGAAGCCCCTAACAGAAACAATTTAATCCAAATTGCATCAATTCCTTCTGCTTACTTGGAACATGCTGTGCTTGAAGGGCAAAAGTGTGCAGAGTGAAAAGTAAAAACTGTGAAGTGCAAAGGAGATTCCTAGTATCACCACCTAAATTATAGACTGTGATAGCTGTAAATTGGAGCATTATGCAGCTACTAGCTTTTTAATGTTCAGGATTCCTTCATATAGTTCATATAATTAAAAATCCAATAACTGTGCTTATCATCTAATTTCTTAGCTGATACAAGTGATCTCATTCTCTTCCTTTTGATAAGATTGTTATTGGAATAATGAATATATTGGGATTATTCCTAGTTCAGATTTATGTTGGCACTGCATGTTTGTATTGTCAACACTGAGTAAATGTGCATATTTCTGGCCAATGTCTCAGTTTTTCTTCCTAATATGCTATTTTGTAGGAGGAAAAGAGAAGATTATTTTATAGGAAAGTATTATAATAAGAGATTTTTCATTTGTATACTAGACTGTATGGAACTGTTCCTTCATTCTTCTAAAGAATCCTGATTTATTTAGATGTGTTTTAAAATGTATTTATTTTAAGTTGTAAGCGGCCACAATTGAAAATCTCTGGACACATCCCAGTATTCTAGTGCATCACAAAGTAATATTCTATGAAACATTCATATGGGAAAATAATCTTAAATTTGATAAAGCGTTTTATATAATGTATATAAATCAACCTGAACAGGTTTAATTCTGCAGTGCTTGTGAATTTAAGTAGTGGACAAATTATAGTGATCAGCTAAATTTATTTCTAATAATGGTTTGCTTATCAAAATCCAGTTATGTATTAAAGATATTTACTAACAAACAGCCCATAGCAATTTAGGAGATTAGGAAAACTATTACAAGGCATGTTAGTAGAGATACTTTTCTGTCTTCACAATTGCTTTAGTCTACAAATTATTCACAACATAGCTAGCCAAACTTTTTGTGGGTTTTGCACTATACCATTTTTTGGAGAAGTGAGTCTGCTGTAGGAATAACATTTATGCAAAGCTTTTTTAGGAATCAAAGTCTCTGTGTGTGTTTTCACATATCAAAACAGTAAGAAAATATGCCACCAGATTTGAACCATCTTATTAAATGATAAGGTCTGAGAAGAGTGTGACAGGTGGAAAAAAAACATATTAGAACATTAGCTATATCATCAGATCAAGTAATATGTGTAGAACTTATCACAGTGGAAGATTAGACACTTTACTCTAAAATCATGCTGTGATATCAATGACAAATATGTTGTAGTGATAGAATTTATCTCACTGAAGAGATGTCAGAGCTTCTTGTGTTGACATTAATACAAGATATTATAAGAAAAGGTCTACTGAGAGATTAATAGAGGATTTATATTCTGATTGTACAATCTTAGTCATGTTTCTTTGGAAGAAAGTACCACTGATTGCATTAACACAACATACTTAACTCAAACATTCATTTACCTGCCCGTAACGCCTTACTATTGGATCCAACAGCTTGTTTGGAGGTTCTAACAGGAGCACAACTATTGTATATTGTTGACAAAGCTTGGTGCACTCTTTCTGGGATGGTCATCCTCTTCCACTGACGCATATGGATGCACATGGACCAATGATGGAGGAAAGAGTTCCTGTCTAGCCAACCGGATTGGTCATATCAGTCCTTTTGATCAATGGAATGAGAAGTGAAGCAGCCAGATGGCCCTCACATCCATGGTGAAAAACCTGGTAAGAATTTGGCTATTCATTTAATGCAAAAGAAACATAGGGCAATTCCAATTATTAGAGGTGAAAAGAATGAAATATATAAAACTTCAATGCATCTAAATTGTTACTTTAAAATTTTTATTCAGAACTAGCTGGATGCTCGTGCTTTGCTACAAAACTATGCGATTGGGCATGATAAATTGATACGTAAAGCCTGAAACTTAATGTAGAATGTGTAACTCCGTAGCATCATAGCATGTTAATATAAAGCAACTGGCAGTTGGAACAGAGGGGGAGGGGGAGTAGAATGTCCCAGCCTGCAGGCCGGATGAGTCACGCGCTGGCCACGCCCAGTTTAGTGAAGGGATAGGTAGCATCAGAGCGTGTTAATATAAGGCAACTTGCAGTTGGGACAGAGTTCCTTTCAGGTGGGAAGGGGGAGTAGAACGTCTAACTCCTTAGCATCAGAACGTGTGAATATAATACTGTATATGAAATAATAATGATCTGATGGTCATTTCGAAAAATCCTTTCTTAGAAGGAAGAGACACATACGTGCCAAATTTCAAGTTTGTAGGCTTTACAGTTCTGGAGATTTCGTGATGAGTGAGTGGTATTTGGCTTTTATATATATAGATTCTATAGCAAATCAGAGAATGTATCTGAGTTAGGATATCCCAACTTAATGGCTTAATGCGATACACACCTCAAACAGTTGCGATTCATTCAATAATAAACATGGTTAACCATCGTATCTTAGTGTGATGCATGAACCATATTAATAAAATAGTTCAGGTTTGAGATCCTAATTTAACCATTAATTATAAAAATAGTAATTAGAAGAAGAAGAATTGAAATAAATGATGCAGATTACTATGTACTTTTATGATACAGCATATACATAAATGTAGATGTTTTCTTATATAAATGTCTATAAAGCTACTGCTTTAGTATGAAGGTCCACACTCCTAATAATTCCTTTGGCTATATAAGGTATGGACACTGGATAATTTTATCTTCCATTTTATATCTAACAGATGTCAAATAGGGTGTATTTCTATCCATCCTTGAGAAGAAAGAAAGAAAAGATAAGTAGACTAAAACAAGGTTGTTTGTTTTTTCTAATTCATTGCCTTAAATAATAATATCAGAACCTTTTTTGGTCAAGCCCAAAGAACAGTAATTACTATTTCATCACATGCATTGCTTAGCACATTGTATTGCTTAGCACATTGTAAGCCGCCCTGAGTCTTCGGAGAAGGGCGGCATATAAATCAAATAAAAATTTTAAAAAAAATTGCACTTTTTATTGCCATGTGAAAATCTTGCTCCCAAATACTTTCATATATTCAAAATGTGAGGTTCATATGCAAATACTTGATCTGAATGCTCTGCTGAAGGAATTAGCTTAGAGCACTTATCAGACTCCAGACTTCAACTCATATCTCTAGGAAGAAGTGACTTACATACCTTCAAGCTGGAGACAGAGTAATGCAGGATCCTCAGAGGTTGTGGACATAGGATTAAATCCCTATATGACAATAATCGTATGTCTGATTCGTAGGCTGGGATCTTAAAAGGACTCAGTTCTAGAGATCTGAACAGGTAACATTTCAGGAGCTGGCATTTTGTGACTTTAGATTTCTGACCTTCTTTAGTTGAGTTCCTACCAATGCTTTTTTCTTTGGTCTGCCTACAAATTATCTAAAGCAAAACTCCTCCCATCCCCCACTTAAATTGTTCTGTTTCAATAAATCCCTATGTGAACAGAGGCTGGCAGTCTCTACATAATACAAAATAAAACAAAATATATCTGTGCAAATTTCAAGTGCAATTATTTACAGATTCAAAATAAGAAAATAGTGAATATGGCAAGTGAATTTTAAACACCATCCCAGTTGATTTTTTTTAATGTAAATTAATAAAGCCCCAAACATTAGGTTTATTATTATCCAGATGAACACAGTTTCACAGAGGAACAAATACAACTCTTCCAGCTCTCATATTGTGATTGCTGTTCTGCCTACTTTTAATAGCCATGGGCTCCTCTAAGCAGATGTCTGATCATTTGAACGTGAAGATAATTCACACTTATAAAGCACAGTAGGGCTATAAAAGATCTCTAAACACTTCCAGCTATCCATTTCCAGTGTGAAAAATATTGTTAAGAAATGGAAGTTACATGACATTATTGAAATCAAAGCAGGAACTGGAAGCCTATGAAAGATATTTCCTAAAATTTCTGAAAATTGGCCAGATCTCCCCCCTCCCCCAAAGATCACTAGAAACCAGCTTCTGAAAAGTTTAGCTGACACTGTTGTGGTTGTGGACAGTCCACATGCAGCATTGCTCATACAAGAGAAAGTTGTCAGAAGGGCATTTTTTTTCTATGACCTCATCCCAAAAGACATCATCTAAAGTATGCAAAATAAAACCTTGATAAGCCTGAAATATTTTGGAACAAAGTGTTTCAGACTGATGAAACAAAAAGTGAACTTGTTTAGCCACAACCACGTAAAATAAAATTGGAGAAAAAAGGGCGAAAATTTCAGGAAAAGAACAGCTTGCTAGGCATTAAGGACAGATGTGTCGTTGTGAGTTGTGGGGCAGCCTGGGGCAAGAAAATAATGTGCTACTGGAAAAAATAATAGCTTTTTTCCCCTAATAATAATGTTGAGGTTGTGTCCTGATTCTTCAAAGTAGAACTTTGGCTTTCATAGATTGCCATAGGAAAGACCTGTGCCTGCAACCATTGCGTATACAATTCTGATCTTTGTAGGTATCAATTCCACTCAGCTTGATATGACTCATCTTTATAATGACCTTGTTTGGTATTCAGGATTTACTATAGTGACATGGTTTAACACTCATAGACCACTAATACTGGTTCTCTCTCATTCTGTCCATATTGAGAATTCAATATCTACCCTAATTTAGTGCACGGTAGAGGTTTGGGGTTTCAGGTCTCTTAATTCCTCAACCATTCTGAACTTTAGTTAGATGCACATTGAAGATCAACAGATATGAAGGGCATCAAGCCAATGAGGCCATGTTCTCTAGGTGGATCAGAAAAGAATCATGTCTTTTTTCTGTGCTTTGGCCAGAACATCTCTGCTCATGGAAATATATTTATTTATATATAAGACTTACATAGCTTTCCAGCAAGACACAAAATTCTGGGCAGTTCACAAAAATAATAATAATTTAAAAAACAGCCCCACTCCACCAATGCAACCAAAATTGGTGCCTCAACCATCCTTCATCCAAACACCCAACAATATCTTTGCCAGATCCAATCCTATTACTTGGCAGAACAGCCAGGTCTTTATATGATGGTCTGAAAGATGGGAGGCCTTCTGATGTCAGGGGGAAGGATGTTTCCTGGAACAGGGCTGCTATGGAAAAGGACACTTCCTATGTCCTACTAGATGGCAACAGTTAATGGAATTGATGAGATATTAAGGTCTAGATGAGATACCAACCTTTGTCCTAGGCCTGATTGTGGTAGATTTATAGAAGGAATTGATAGAAGAGGCAAGGGCCCAATTAATGATGTAAAAAGAGTTTCTGAATAACAAAAGCTCTGGATAATCTGGTACATTGGAAAAGATGTGTCCAATAGATCTTGCATGCCCACGAATGTGAGTCTGTTTTTGATTCTAAATTTGGTAGAGAAACCTCTTACAAAACCCAATTCCTTCCAGAATATGACAGCAGTATATCCATTTCATGAGTATGACTTTTGATTATATAGTTATATACCGGTAGCTTCCTGGGTTTCTCATCATATTTGAAATTGCAGCCTGATGATCAGTTCTGAAAAAATATATTGATATGATCAAATTTACCAATCATCTCTCTAGAGCCACAGTTTTGAATAAAACAAATGCAGAGTTGGATTCCAGTCCTTTAACTGCATAGGTTTTTCCCCAAAAGTCTACTATTGCAATTATAGACTTTTTTAAAAAAATCACTATTATACGCATGACACTAGCGTTCCCCTGCTGCTACTGATTATGGAGCCTGAGTAACTCCTC
The DNA here is from genome assembly GCA_036250565.1 of Sibynophis collaris. Lineage (NCBI taxonomy): Eukaryota > Metazoa > Chordata > Lepidosauria > Squamata > Sibynophiidae > Sibynophis > Sibynophis collaris. The sequence continues at coordinate 219,361 of JANHFK010008186.1, read as the reverse complement.
TTACAAATTACCATAGGCATTTTCTCTATGTTTCAAACTTCTATTAAAAAGCCCCAATTGCCTTGGTGCACAATCATTAAAACATAGAAATATCTAATAAGGCAAGTATAATAGTAATTGGGCTTTCACAGGAACAGCTGCTTCAGAGATTAGCTTAGGAAGGGGTCATTTTATGTTAGATATTGATATTACAGCATTACAATTGAAATACATTATTTCAATTCAAAGTAGATATTTTCACATATTGCATTGAATGAAATTAGTTGGTAGAAGCTGGTTCCTGTTTACATCTACTGGTCCCTTTGCCTCTGGCTACTTCTATAGGTAAGGACTTAACTGCCTGAACCACTTTTCTGAGCCTACACACATTGGATTACAATTTCCATTCATCCCAATAACTTTCATCATCCCAAATCACCTCTTTCTTTCTTTAAAATCTATAAGAATGTATTGAAGGAAGATGTTTGGAAAGCTCCACAGCTTTTCTACTGTTTTGGGGTTTTTTTTATTGCTGTCCTGCACCTCACTGCTAGAAATAAATTTCCATATTGCCTTAAAATTCGGCATCACCACAGATCAGACAATACAAGCGTTAAACTTTCCTTGGCAGCTACAAAGAGTACAAGGGAACGGCAACTATATATAATTGAAGAAAACTTGTTAAGAAAGTTTAGGGAGCCTTCTAAGGTACCTTTCTAGGGTAGCCTTTCTGAACCCGAGTATCCTAGAAAGCCGTACAATTCTTGAGTGGTTGTGTCTACGTATACTGGTATTTGTAAAGTTAATGACTTTGAAGGATGTCAGGTCGAAGGGTACCAGAAAACCATCTAAGGTAGCCTTGAGATGGGCATTCTAGATGTTTAATAAATAAATAAATAAAAATAGATGTACACCAAATTAAATGATGCTTCTATTATTAGCAGATAAATCGAGGCAGAAAACAAAATGTTGAAAACATTCTTTCAAACAGGATTCTTATGGTTTTTCCTCCCCCAAAACAAAGAAATTACAGTTTCCCATTTTTTAATTCTCTGAATATGCTTTTGCGGTTTATCCCCCAAAATATTTTTTTTCCAAATCCTTAAACTTGTATTTAAAGCTTCTTTTGTGAGAAGGATACTCATCCAGTGAATGCAACAAAAGCCTGCCATACCAAAGGGTCTTAATATTTCAAATGCAGAAAAAAATAAGAATTTTGGTTAAGAAATGAGATCAAGCACACTTTTTGTCCAAAAAGGCTGCATTATGACTATGATCTTAGATGAAATCCCTTCGCTCCCAGCTGTTCAACACATAAGTCAACTGCAAAAGCTATACTGAGTTGCAAAAACTCTACTCTACACATGCAGTCTGCACATGAGGAATGGCTGTCAGAAGTGCACTTGGGCAATATTATAATCTATCTTTTCTCAAGAGAGATTTTACTGATCACATTCCAGCGTTCTGCTGTAAACATTGTTCTGCTCAGACAGGGACTTCCAGCTCACTACTGGACTTCCATTATCATGAATAGTATGAGTTGAATTTTAATTTATTACCAAGATTAGTCAATGAGTAGTATAAAGGATAATTAATGTAAGCAGTGTCTTTGACAATACATACTTTGAAAAAAAGTTTGCTTTAATTGCCCATTTTTTAAATAATGTGCTTTTAAAGAATATATATATTCAGCTTCTGTAGGACAAATTGTGTGTGTGTGTGTGTCTTACAGAAACGGAATGAAAGAATATGTTAGGAATAGTTGTTGATATTAATGAACCTGCCCCAAGCAAAGTAAAGATGATAAAGTTAAAGTCATTCCACAGAAAATGTTCTTTCTAATACAGTTCAAAGGTTTTCGATAAGCATTGAATTAAACCTTTAAACTCCTTGGAATGAGGTGTGGTTTTCTGTTCAGCTTATCTTTTCTTAGCTTTGTCTGCTAGACTTTTTCCTTACTTTTAGTTTTATCTTCTATGCTTTTTTCTATATTCTATATTGTTCTCTGACCTAATGTAAAATGCAGCCAGACATATTGCCAAGGGATGTATCTGTGATACATGGCCATATTCTTCCATACTGCTTTTTTTTTTATGGCCATAGGAAATTCCTTTGACCATTATTGCAAAGTTCACAATATTCATAGAGTTTTAAGGGAACTTATGTTTAGCTAAAAGAAGAGAACACAAAACTGAACTGAATAGTTAATATCATAGAAGACAGAAATAAACCTCTCATGATAAGTTAGAGAAATGGGCTGAAATAATAGTATTAAATTTAAAAGAACTCAAATTTAAAAATTCCTCACCCAGAAAGCACAAATCAAATGTAATTTATGATTAAAAAATAGAAGTTGTAAAAATGGTCTTGATATAGTAGCTCATTGCACACTGAATATGAATCTATAGAAGTGATGACAAACATTTTCAGCACAGAGTGCCAAAAAGGGAGCACTTCGCATGCACGCATGCTCGTCAGAACCATGACCAGGAAGAGGAGCTGCCCAGGGGGCATGCAAGCACTGGATAAGGTACTTTCTGTTTCCGGTGTGCACATATGCGCCAGCAAGCAAGTCTTTGGGTTACTGCCGCACATGCGCATGCGTCGATCAGCTGGCCGGCACGCATGCTCATGCCGGAAAATGGAAGACCAGCTCTTCTGGTTTCCGGCATTGCTACTTGCACAAATGCCAGTTGATTGTTGCATGCGCATGCGTGCCAGAAACCCGGAAGAGGAATAGGTGACGTCGCATGTGCCAGGCGACATGGCTCCGTGTGCCACTTCGGGCATGCGTGCCATAGGTTCACCATCACGAATCTATAGTACGATGTAGCTGAAAAAATAGCAAATGCAATTTTAAGCTGAATCACTGAAGTGTTGGTTCCAACCATAGCAAATAATGTGGATTAAGTTCTTGGAATTCTGGAAGCCTTTTAACACCCATGTACTGGTCAGAACAACTGTATTTACTGTGCTTTGATCACTTTGAACATTGCAAAGCGGTAGAAATGTCAAGTCCCTGACTATTTACCATTTACCATTTATTAAATTTCTATACCGCCCTTCTCCCTTCCGGGACTCATTTGACACATGCCTCTTGTGATTGGCTTGTATACATGGGTGTTAGTGGAAAATTAAAGTTTCCAAAAATAGCTAATCCTACCACACTACACTACCACACGGGCAAAAGGATAATACAGCAGGAATAGGAAGGAGATTAGTAATAACACTTTGCTAATCATAATGTAGAAAGAAGATTGAAGAATTATTTTGGACTAACAGATGATTTTTCACAGAAAGAATATAAGTAATTGAACTGTATATCAAGTGCTTAGATTTTGTATTCTTTCACTTTAAAACATTAGCAAAAACAAATTGTATATTATAAAATTCAGATTGCAAAAATGAGAAATTCTTTTTTTGATACCCTTGATGTTTTTAGTAATTTGAAAAGAAACCAAACTCACTGTTCATCCTCTGGTATTCTACATTTTTAAAATCTTTGGCTCTTCCAAAGAAGGATTTAAGTTTAAGTTTATGAGGTGGTCTAGTCCAAGGTATCTAAGAAGATTGTGAGTTTAAAATATTTATTCAGAGCTTGAAAACTATCAAGTATATGATCATTTCTTTTCAAATAGATCTGCCCTACTAACTATAGAATGCCAATGAATCACTTCATTGTAAAGTTGCAGAGGCCTATATATAGTGATTTTATGAGGTATTGTTGATAGATCTTTTGTGTTCCTGACTTTGAATAAGGTCATAATTGGCACTTAAGTATTTGAACTTTGATACAAGTTTGTTACATTTTTCTTATTACCAGAATTTCCTTATTACCAATGTTTGTGTGTGGGTGTGTATGTGTACAAATGTAAGTCTTCCCAATTCTAATTCAACCATTGGATTTTTATGAATTATCAATAATAGTTATTTGTTTTATAAATTTTATTATTTATTTATTTAAAATTTTGCCTGACTAACTTTAGTGTGCTTTAAACAGTGTTTAAAACTAGACAAAAAATTAAAATAACTAAAAAATAAAACCAAACTGAGAGCCCAGACTAAAACAATCTAATAGACAGCAAAATCAAGAAAAGAAAGCAGGGTGATTAAACAAATAACAAACCTCAACACCTGAGACCAAAGCCACTGGGGCTAGGAGACAGGGTGACATCCTTATCACCCTACGCTGTTCTAGAGAGTGGAAGTTGCATTAGTACTTTTAGACTTAATAAGATTCTGTTAATGTAGCCTTACAATAAAGTAGAATAGTTCATATAGTTGTGTTTCCTGTGTGGTTTACCTGGGAGAACTGACAACGTCACAGGGGTTCCTATGCATTCGTAGGATTTGATGAATGTACAGTACAAAACCAGCTGTTTATTTTTCTCCCTTATTAAGAAACTCATTAAGGTAGTCATCAAGATCCATTTTGTTTTCTTAGGCTCACTTGGCAAGCATACTTAATTGTGTTGTATTCCTTTCTCCTCCGAAGTTTTTTTAACAGCTTGAGTTTTGAAATAGCAAGATTTTTTTTTCCCTGTACTTCCAAACTTCAGTTTAAGGCAACTAAACTCGTATAACCTTTGCAGTATTTGATGTGAATTTAATATAAGCATGCACCATTCAGCTCTTAACCTATTTCTTAATTTAGAGATAAGGGAGCTTATAGAAATTGGGGTGAGACCGGTAACCTTTTCTCTGGGTCATAAAACTTTTGATATTTCGTTCTTTTTGATCACTGGGGTACCATCTGTACATCATATACAATATAACGTTTTTCAGAATGCATCCTTCTCTTTGTGTTTTCAAACATCTTTTCTGGATCACATCCAACCTCTTTAGAAAAATTTTCTCATTTTTTCCTCAAATTGACAAACATTCAGCAGTGTAAACACTTCCCAATTCAACTCAGATGTGTTAGCCCATATTGTTCCTCATTAAAACAATAGATATTCAATAATCTCTTTAAGTCTATTGTAACAACCAATCATTATATCCATTCCTTTTTCCTAGAGTATTATTGATGATTTTTAAATTCCTTCTTTCTTTACAAACAAAGCTAGTACAGACTGTGAAACATTTAGTTTGGTATGTACATTTATGACAGCTCAGCAAAAAGTAATGGCAACCTAGGTGTTCCAATATACTGGAGGCATAGCATAGTTCAGTGGTCTGCAACCTTAAACACTCAAAGAGCCACTTGGGTCCATTTTCCACAGAAAACAAAACACCGGGAGCCACAAAACCTGGGTGGGCATGGCCAACTCGATGTCACTCACTCTGACCTAGTCACATGACTCCCCAGCCATGCCTTCCCAGCCACAAAACCATTCTCTCTCTCTGTCTCTCTCACCCCTTCTGTATCTCTCTGCTCCTCGCCCTCTCTCTCCCCCCCTCTCTGAATCTCTCCCC
>JANHFK010008186.1:198478-210343 GCA_036250565.1 Sibynophis collaris | reverse complement strand
ACCTCCTGCGCCTGGGAAGAGCAGCTGCCAATCACTCCGCCACGCTCTCCCTCCTACACCCGGCTTGGAGGGTCTCGGTCAACGAGGGCTCCTTCCTAGAGGGGCCAAAGCGCTACAGGAGCCCCTCCTTCCCTACCGCTGGCTACAGAGCTTTTCCCTGGGAAAATCCCTCCCCCCGCCCCCTTTTCCCTGGGAGAGAACCGAGAACGGTCTTGTGCGCATGCTCCTTCCCTGCCCAATGACGCTGAGCCCAGGGCGGGAGTAGCCTTTTGATGGGGGGGCGAGAGAAGGTGTGATGGGTTCAGAGGGTGGATGTTTCCTTCTGGGCTTTCTCTCTCTCTCTGCGCGAATCTTCTTGGAAATGCAGATGCGTTCCTGGGACAGATGGAAGAAGGGGGGGAGGGGAGAAACTAGATGGAGAGAGCTGGAAATGACAACAATGGCAAGAGGAGTCCTAAGACAGACGTCCCATCAAGTCAATGCATCCATTCCTTACTGAGTATATCTGAGTATATCACCTTCTTTTAAGGACCCCATAATCCCTTGTGGGGTGGAGTCTGGGCAACTGAATGGAGCTAGTAACGTTTATTGGCTGGATGCTCTTCCTGGCGCCTTTGTTCAACAGATATATTTTTATTGTGCCAGGAGAGAGAAAGATCTCCCTTTATCTGGGATCGAACTCATTCTCCCGATTGTGAGGCGAGAGCTCCATCTCTACGCAACCCCACTAAGTAAGGGAGTAAAAAGACTCTGGGGTTTTCAGGGCAGTTTGGTGGCCTCTCTGTTGCCTTAATCAGTGGGTAGCCACTTCTTTATGGGGAGTATCCTCTTTAGAGTGTTGCCTTTACCGTTTGTTTGTTTTAATTCATTCATAGAAGACTTAGATCAGCAGTCCCCAACTTTTGCAGCTTGGCGTGTTTTTTTCTGGCTGGCCAGCACTTTCACAATCATAAAATATTCTACCTATAGCTGTTCTTATATGGTGAATGGCAATGAATCACTGGAAGCATACCCTGCTCCTTCAAGCTAGAAAGACCTGCACGTGGATTAGAGCAGGGGTCCCCAACCTGTGGGTGCAGCCCACTACCAGGCAGTTTCCTGTTGGCCAGCAGGCCACGTGAGTGGCTGGTCAGTGCACACGTATGTGCAGATTCCCCCACTGGCGCTAGTGTTGCCATGAGTGTGGGGCCGCTTGGGTCACTGTGTGTCTTGGGGCAAGTAAATAATTTAAATATTTATTGATAAGATCTTGGTAACACGCAGCAAATGTCACCCGGGTGCTACCATCACTATGAATATCATGTAGGCGCTAGTGTCACTACAAGTGTTGCACGGGCACCGGCCTTGTTTGCTCAGTGCTGTAGTATCAAATATAGAGATCAGCTCACTTCAAGAAACAAACCGACAAGTCCAGCAGGCGTCCCTAAGGAAGAAAACTCCATAAAGGAAATAAAGCAAGTAAATAATTTAAAAATATTGATTGATAGGGTATGCTCTATTTTTCAGCAATCCAATAAAAACCGAATTAAACTTGATGGAATATCTGAAGAACCTGACATTAACATCATAAAGATTGGTAGAGTTTTTGGGCTAAGATGGGCTGCCTATGGTTTAAATGCAACCATAGCTGTGTGGCGTGCTTAAATAACAATTTCTACATTTTTTGGTGCCAGGGTGCTGGAATATTGCAGAAGTAGTAGTTCCATGGACAGCAGCTGTAGAATAACTGCGCACATTTGGTGACATTTTCAATTACAACATTAACATCAATGACTATAGACATTTTGTGGAGATTGTGTGAAAAGATTTGAAGAGCTATGCAATTCCTGACAGTATTAAAAAATCTAAAGATACTGTCAGAACAATTGCTGGAAGTTCTGCAGAAGTGGAAAGGGTTTTTTCGAAAATGAACGTCATATGTTCAAAGAGCAGAAGTCCCCTAACCGTTTCTAGTTTAACCAACGTCATGATTATCAATGTTATTGGTCTACCTCTTCCAAAATGGGACCCTATTCCTGCAGTGAAAAAGTGCAGTAAGAGCACATCATCACATAGCCGATGATACGAGAATCAAGATCAAGAAAAGTGGAAGTGAGGAGAGTGCCAATGAAAAGTAATGTGGAAACATCTTAGACTACAAACACTTTTATGTAAGTGTTTGTGTACCTCTTGACATCGAAGACACTTTTATTGCTTTTATGTAAGCATTTTTGTACCTCTTTTATTGTTTTGTGTACTTCTTTTATTCTTATTTAAGTATTAAATGCTTAAATTTGTATATCATGGTATATCTTTTTTTGTAGGTCATTATTATCATTGGTGCAAAGAAGTGATGTCGAAGAAAATACTTTTATTGCTCTTATGTAAGTATTTCTGTACCTCTTATTGTTTTGTGTACTTCGTTTATTTTTATTTAACTATTAAATGCATGAAATAATTGGTATATCTTCTTTTTGTAGGTCAAAAGAACAAAGAAGTGATGTCGACTTGGCCACGTTCACCCTGTCACATGGCCACCAAGCACGCCCACCCGGTTACATGACCACCAAGTCACGCCCACCCCAGTCACATGACCACTAAGCCATGCCTACCCGGTCACATGACCACCAAGCCATTCTCACCAAGCCATGCCCACCAAGCCATGCCCACAGAAGCGGTAGGGAAAAATTTTTAGATTTCACTACTGATATACAGGTAGTCAAGAGTAAAGTACTTAGGAATACAATTAGCAGCAAAATATATACTGTAACAATTGAAGAGGATAACTATCTGAAGCTGATACGACAAATTAAACTAGATTTGGAGAAATGGAAACAGGAAGTAACAGAAAGAATAGCTACTATAAAAATGAATCTTTTACCAAGACTATTATATTTATTTCAAACAATTCCAATAAAACTGGGGGGAAATACTTTGAAGAATGAAATAAAATAATATCAAGATATATCTGTTAAGGAAAAAAGCAAGAATAGGTTTGAAAATGTTGCAAGACTCTAAAAAAAGAGGAGGCTTTGGGCTACCAGATTGGGAATTCTATTATCAGGCCTCGATACTTACATGGGTGAAAGAATGGATCAGCTTGAGACACATGTTTAAAGATAGATCCGCTAAATGTTGGAAATGCAACCAAATACCTGGCTCATATTACCATATGTGGTGGACATGTCCCAAAGCTAAAAAATATTAGTTAAAAATACATACTTGGTTAGAAAAAATGATAAAACAACACATAGACATGAAACCAGAAATATTTTTAATGACATTTTACCGGAAAAATATGATAAAAGGACTATATATTTTATTTTACATGTACTGACTACAGCCAGAATTGTATTTGCACAACTCTGGAAGAATGACAAGATCCCAACAGATGAGAGTGTAATTAAGAAAATATTAGAAATTGATAGACTAACTCTTACTATTAAGGATAAAGAAGAAACTGAATATTTTTTAATGTGGGACTTATTTAACAATTTAAAATTTAACAATTTTAACAGAAGTTAAAAATAGGCAGACATAAAAAGGGGAAATGGAGAGTTGTAAAAATAGATAAGGTTGAATATTATTGTTATTATATTATCAATGTTATTGTGATGAATACTATTGTAAACATTTGGATTATGACTGTTCAAAAGAAACCCCACAATTGTACCCATATCACACAGTGTTTGATGGAAATTGAATTATTATATGTTATATAAATACAACATTAAAAAAAAAACATTGCTGTTCTGGGTTCTTGAAATGGAAAATGAATTTAGAAATATTAATTAAATATAGGATTTCTGTCACACTAATTTGTTTATGATAAATTTATTGGAGAAGCTAACAAAAAAACCATGGAATATTGCCTTTTTTTCAAGCCACGATTCAGGCATACTGGTAAGTATTGTGGGGGAATAATGATTTATTGTTATAGTATTCTACCTGATCTGTGATTACAACGGTGATTAATTTCGGTGGCTTTGGAAAAGACAGTTTTGCTATCATTTCTTTCTTCTCTTATACATGCATGCGCATGTATTTTTTTTTCCTACAAAAATATAGTTAAGATCCCTAGAAGGAGAGGAAGGGAGGGAGGTGGAAGGGGGCAGGGAAGGGAGAAATGAGATTGTTTTCTTAAAAAAAATTGTAATGCACTTCTATCAGGAATGATTATTAGGAAATTATAATAGTGATATCGTTTATGAAGATCCAGTGGAGATGGAATAAAGAGAACCAAGCAAAACTTTTATCTAGAAGAAGATAGCACTCCTCAAAAATCAGCTGCTAGGTTTTATCTTCATAATGCCTATTTCTATATCCTGACATCAGTCTGATTTGTAATTTTCCACATGGCAAACAATAATGTGGAGCAAAGCATGGTCTGATAAAATCTGGCTACCTATCTGTCCACAATTAAAATTCATTTCTTGGAAAGTGAAAAAAATAGGGAAAGACAATGTTAGGTGGACTGTTGTTTTGCCATTAAACAGCAGGTCACCTGTGGAAGGGTTCGTCCAAAAGTATAAGGCAATAGAGAAAAGAAGCAATATTTCCTGGTGTAAGACCAGAACTTGGCTTTGAAGGTCCACAATCCAAAGTAAAATAGGGTCAGCTAGGAGAGAAAATAAGCTTGACCAAACTTCATCGTATGTACATGAACACATACACCCACACATATATATGCATACGCATACATATCCACATATGCATGTATTTATTTATATACAATATCTCTCGAATTGTGTAATAAAAACACTTTCTTTTCTGTTGCATTAATAATTACTGTTTTGATAATGGTTTTTAGATAATTTATAGACGCAAGGCTTAGAGTACTGCATGCTGTTCCATAATCTCTTTTGATTGTCCTTTCATCTTTACCACTTTCTTTCATATTAGAAAAAGTAGGAAGAAGGCAAACATTCCACTAATTCACAAAAATTAGGCTGCCTTTTGTTTGATTTTAATGACCCTAACCTTTTTTGTCTCATTAATAGTGCTGTTTATAAATTAGTAGCCTTTAAATCCAAAATATTTTATCCAGTATTTTAGAAAGAAAGTAGGATGTGGATGCTTTGAAAATGATGAGGAAGAAGTGCTTTGGACTTTGTGTGCAAGCACCGCACCTCTCTGCTCTTCAACAGCTAGACTTTCTTCAGGATTTTGTGTGATCCTGAAAAATACTGTAGGTGTTTTAAGATTTAAATTAACTTGGATTAACTTTATTAACTTGATTCTTTATAGCAGTTGCAGCAGGCTCATTACTGAAGCCTGAAGAATATTAAGATCTTGAAAAATACCAGTGACATGTTGTGTTTGTACTTACATATCAGTGGTGGGTTCCTACCGGTTCGCTCCGGATCCTGAAAACCGGTAGTAGCGGCGGTGGGAGGCTCCACCCACCTGGACGTCATTACGGATGCTTTGCGCATGCACAGAAGCGCCGTGCGTGAGTGAAGCATGTGTGAGTGAAGCACGAGTGTGCGCTTCCATTGCAAACCGGTAGCAAAGGTAAGTGGAACCCACCACTGTTGCATATCTTCCAAATAATTTCTGAAATGCACACATTGGACTCAATAAAGTTACTTTTGACTATGCTATGGAATGCTTTCAAAGTTCTTGTACCAATCACTATTTTTAGCAGAACCTAAAATAGACAATGAAAACATATTTAATGCTGGAAGTTTGTTATATTTTACTCTTACAGTATTGCAATTAGTGGAACAAGTTAAGGCTAACAGAAAGTAAAGCCTATTAAGTTCAGCGAGGCATTTCTTATGGACCCCCTGCATATATGTCAGTATTCCTCATCTAGCTTCTAGTTGTGGTGGGGTATGGCCACAATTATGTCGGCTTACAAGGATCCTAACTTGCACAAAGTAGTATGCTAGTCAGTATAATCAGGCTTGCTCTTATGTCAAAATTAACTAATACTATCATATGTTTTCATTAGTCAGGAATGCTGCTATATGGTAAAAATATGACTGTCTACTAAACTGGATTACATCTTTTTTTCTTTTCTAAAAAATATTATGTGAAATCTTCAATTGAGTGAAGCCAGAATGAACAGTGGAGGCTAGTATCTATGAATCTATATGTTGAACCATATTCCCTTTTTTATTTTTCTCCTTATCTCATGAGTTTATTTTCTTTGACTATTTTCTTCTTTTCTGCACCCTGCTTAAAATTATTTACTCTGAAAAGAAACAGCACAATAGGTTTGTCAGTATATCTGGAGGAAAATAATAAAGAGCCAGGTTGTAAAGGGCTTAAACTGAACAAAGTTTCTTCTTTGATATGATTATTTCTAAAACATAGTTGAATCCATGTTGTACATATGTACAATTCCCCTCCTTAAGTTTGATATGTGGTTCTACTAAACTGCAACATGTACATCACAGCAGAAAATAATGTTGTTGACATATTTTGACATTTAAAAAAATGATTATTATGATATTTCTTTGTGTTTTGCCCTACAAATAAAACCCATTAACTTACAGCCAACTCATAAAATTAGTGCTGTAAATTGCCCATTATTTTATGAAGTTTTTTTTTTAGCTGGTGGAAAGATTTTCTCATAGTAATGTTTTAATTTATTTAACGAATAAACTCTGCTTTTTAAAAAATTTACTACTGAAAATATTGACTACTTGTTACAAAACATTTTGTTTAAAGGTGCTGTGCAAAAAGCTCCTTAAGTCTAATATTTAGACAAAATCAGACACAAGTATTTATGATTTCCTAACATATAATTTAATGTTGCAAGGGCAAAAATTTGGCTTAGAACCATTTGCCAAGCTACTGCTGTGCTCTCTAGTATACTGAGTCAGCTGAATATTTCATCTGTCTAGCCACTGCTGTCAAATTTAATTGGCAGTAGCTTTCTCAGATATATCTTAGGTAGGCAACAATTATATAGGCGGAAGGATTTGAATTTTGAAAACACATTGTAGATAAACTCACAAAGTGATTGCCATAAAGAACTTGTTTCTTCTAAAATGGCTACCTGGGAGAGCATGGCCGTAACCAAATATTTCTCTGGTATGGTTGCTGATTGCTACTCTGTCTAATAGGGCTGCTAGAAATTGACTGCAAAAATTTGGGCACCCATTAGATGAGAGCAATATGCTAGACTTTCTATATCTCCGTTGCCATTCAGTTTTTTGTAGGCCAGATCAGGCAACTCAACCACTAGCCCTTCAAGATCCTCACTTGCTTGCTTGCTTTCTTGCTTGCTTGCCTTCCTACCGTGTTTTCCTGAAAATAGGACCCTCTCTTATATTTTTTTGAATCCTGAAATAAGTCTTGGCCTTATTGGCATGCACTCAAAAGTCCGATTGGGCTTATTATCAGGGGATGTCTTATTTTGGGGGAAACAGGGTACCTACCTACTTACCTACTTTACATATTTATTTATGGAGACTTCCAAACAAATCTACCTACTATTTTTATTTTCTAAGAAATTTTTTGGTAACTCTGAGGTGAAAAAATATTTCCACAAGTAAATAAATGCTACAGATTGTTTTTAAATATGCTTATTGTTTTTAAATGATTATCTTGCACTCTCCCCACCCCTAAACCACCTACAATTAAATCAGATGGATGGGGAGCCTGATAAGATACCAAGGAAGGTTTCTACAAGCTCTCTGCTGAGCTCGTACTTGTACTATCTATCCTTGATCTGAGACCTCTAATAAGATATTACAAGATACACTATGTGATATGCTCTATGTTAAATTTCATCCACTCTCAGTCACCATTAGCCAAAGCTGAACAGATATAAGAATTAAAATATAATTATCCTCTGATAGACGTGTTGATCTAGTTAAGAGTAATGTAAGAAAGTTTGTAGTTTGTATTTCATGGCCAAAATTAAATTGTGTATACAAAGGAAAATAATGTACAAAAATGCACCAATCTGGGTTTGCAAAATTGGTGAATGAAAACCATTCACGTGCATTCCACATAGACTTTTATTAAAATCTGTTTTTTTTTTAAATGGGGAAAAATGAATTTAAAGTTTGAATAATGCGTAACTGAAAAAAATCGCAATGTCAAAAGTGTCTATATTCTGGTTGCTGTGCAACTAAATTGCACTCTACAACATAACACAAATAATTGGTGATTAAAGTATCATTGTTTCCAGTAGAACTGGATTGGAGGATCTGAGAAAGTATGCCCTTTAAGACATGCCACCATGTCTGGAGTAATGAAGTGAAAACCTGGCAAAAAAAATCTAAAAGGGACTACACTCCCTAGTGCCATTCTTACAAGTGTCTTAATTGTAGAAAATATGACCTTGTTTTTGTTAATAAAATGTCCCTTCTTTAAAAAAAAATCATTCGTTGACATAATGTAGCACTATTCTTTCTAAAATAATCTATGTGAATTTTGAGAGACTATTGCAGAAATGCTGTACCAATATGCAGTAATGTAAAAATAGAACCGTGCATGCATCAAAAACTATTTGAAAGAAGACTTGACCTTGTTTAAGCAAAGGTATAGCACCACTGTGTTACTCATTAAAGCACCTTGATTTCTTTTCTAGCTTTTCCATGAGCCTTAAAAAAACAACAACGTGCAAGTACTTGAAGAATTATATGAAACAATAAATTGATAAAATGATGACATACTTTTTCAATCTTGCTCAGGAACTTTAAAATATCAGATTGATTTAAAGAACAGTAGAGAGATGCTACATCTACTCTCTTGGGGTTTGAAAGCAGCTCTTCCAAATTTCTGAAGTATGTGAAGCCTTAATAAATAAGATTTCTTACCCTGATCAAAACAAAAATAAAACCCCTGATGCCCTGATTCCATTAGGTTCATAACCAGGGGTGAAATCCAGCAGGTTCTGTCAGGTTCTGGAGAACCAGTAGCAGAAATTTTGAGCAGTTTGGAGAACCAGCAAATACCACCTCTGGCTAGCCACAAAGTGGGGAAGAAATGGGGATTTTGCAGTATCCTTCCACTGTCACGCCCACCAAGCTACAACACACCTACTAAGCCACGCCCACAGAACTGGTAGTAAAAAAAATTGGATTTCACCACTGCTCATAAGAGATGGTTCATCGTTGACATTTCATAGTATTTTTTAATCATCGAGAGATGAGAGGTTGTTCAGGACATATTTTTATACAAGGAAACTAGATGCAGTTGCAATGTAGATAAATGTGCTAGATATTTCCCTGAAAGAAACTAATAAATAAGTTGTATACACAATTCCATGTGATTGCTATTTGTTAATGCAGTTTCAAAATATGTTTGTATATATTACCCAGACCAATGAAATTTAATGCTATTTACAACAGCATACGGTAATCACAAATAGGTTTTACATTTGTACTTTACACTTGCTATGCCAATGCAAAACTTGTGTTTCTTTTATCTGTGTCTTTGAAAGACATTTCCATTACATTTTATGGCATTCGTACAAGATTTATAGAACAATGCTAATAAAATAGTATATTACTTAGGAGTCACTAAAATACTCTATTGTGTAGTGAATACTTCCTTACAAGAGTTCATGTAGCAAATGTTGCAATCTGGACTGCTTTGGTTCGAGATTTCAAATACAGGTAGTCCTCAACTTACAACCACAATTGGGATCAGAATTTTTCTTGCTAGGCAAGAGGGTTGTTAAGTGAGTCACATCCAATATTTTGCCATTAGGCAAATCATTGCAGTTGTTAAGTGAATCTTGCAGTCTTTAAACAAATCTATCTTTCCCCATTAACTTGTCAGAGATCAGCTGAGAAGATTGCAAATGGTGATCACGTGATCTTGAGATGCTGCAACTTTTGTAGATATATGCTGGTTGCCAAGCAGCTAAATTTTGACCATGTGACTGTGGGAATATGACAGTTGTAAGTGCAAAAACTGGTTGTATTTCAAGTAATATTGTACCCAAATGTTTTCTCCCTAGCAAAAGAAATATACTTTTTCTATCCCATTGCAGAGTGTTTTCATGTATCTATCTGTCTCTCCTTTGTTTTAAATTGGCTTAACTGTTTAACAACATTTTGCAATTTAATCTAAGATGCAAACATCTCCTAATCTGAAAAAGGTTCCTTGGAAGAAACATTTCCGCAGTCTTCCACTGAGCTGACTGCTGCAGGGATGATTGCACAATGAAAGGTTGGCTAGTAATATAACCCCCACAGCTGTCTTGTAACTGCAAGGAGTATAAGAAACCTGCATTCACCCTTATGAGAATTTCATGATTTTGTCTTTGAAAAACAAGCAGAAAGCTGTATATTTTCATCAAATTGAAAGAGAACACCAACTAGACATTTAAGTCTAGTGACCTTATATATCTTACAAGAATCTTGATTGATGTCTCTGGCTTCAAATATATGTGCTTGAAGTTCAAACATATTTTAAATGAGGACAATGTGAAAGTATGGATGCTTTCGGTACACTTTTGTATTAGTTACGGTTTTCTATTGATTATATTTTATTTATTTAAGTGCTTATAAATAAAGTCACCTAAAATTATTCCAGAAAAGAATCTTACGTCCTTCTGCTTAAATACTTGAATTCTTCGATAGAATATTAAAATAATATATGGCTTTTAAAAATACATAGATGAATTATGGTTATGTAAGAACATTCATCTATATTAAATGCTACAGTATATTAATATATGCTATATTAAATTAAATTTTGCTTCTGTGTTCCTCCTCAGGGCAAAAAGAATTCTTTTCTGTTCCTAGAAATAATACAGTTAGTAAACCCCTAATTCTCCCACCCCCACCTGTTACCCCAAGCAAATAGATACTTGGGATCCAATAGTATAAGTGTATGTTAAGTATTTTAATTCGCAGCGATTGCTGGTGCTGTTCTCTAAGATGGCTGTTTTTGCTTCATTTAATCCTTTGTTCTATAGTCTTCAAGGGCATCTTTGAATGCCAGCACAAAAGCTGCCGTTGTCCTGTTGCATCCATGAAGAATTCTGGATCTCAACCACTGATGGCTGTCAAAATATGCTCCTTAATTAAGATGCTATTTATTCCAGACTGTCAAGTTAAAAGGTCATATGGTTCACTTATGAAGACGTGATTTCACCTCCTGCGTGCATAGGGCATCTATGTGTCATGCTTGAACTGAAACATAATCTTTATCTAAAATTCTAAACAAAGGTAATGTGATTATCTCTAAGATGATTAAGTGTTTATTTAACGTCTCTCTTTGGGAGTGATGTATTTGAAATTGGGACATGTCTGTCTAAAGTTGTGAATGAATAAACCTATTCTTTTCTGCCTTCTTTTTTAAATTAACTGCTGCAAAACCTGTCCACGTAAATTGTCTTTTCTCTGGAATGGGGAAATTCTTATTTATACAATATAGTTTTATTTTTAAAAATACATATACATACTTGTGTGTGTGTGTATTCTTTATTTTTTTCCTTGTTGTGCCTTCAAGTCATTCTTTGATTCCTTCTGGATCAGGGGTGGGTTCCAAATTTTTTACTACCGGTTCTGTGGGCATGGCTTGCTTGGTAATCATGTGACTGTGGGCGTGGCTTGGTGACTGGGGGGTCAAAAGCAGTGGTGAAATCTATTTTTTTTTGCCATTGGTTCTGTGGGCACGGCTTGGTAGGCGTGGTCATGTGACTGGATGGGTGTGGTCATGTGACTGGGTGGCGTGACCATGTGACTGGGTAAGCTCAGCCAATTTAGCCGTCCATTTTGCCAGGGAGCAGGGGGTTGGACTAGATGACCTCTGAGGTCCCTTCCAACCTTTGCTGTGCTGTGCTGTTTCAAAGCATCCTCTGAAGCCCCCCAAATAAAATATTACTCAAAATAAAAGGCTCCCAGAAAAACAAGGAAAAGCTGCTAAGTTCCTGCCCAATAGAGATAACGAGATAATGACAGTATAGAA
>JANHFK010008186.1:176543-187515 GCA_036250565.1 Sibynophis collaris | reverse complement strand
TCATCTACAAGGTCGTGTCCACTCAGCTTGTATTTTGTGTTCTGATTCTTTTTGCCAATGTGTAGGACAAAGCAATGCGGAAGATGACTTTTCTCTAAAGTGCGCACACATGCATACTCAGTAAACCGGTTGTTAAACCAGTAGGTTCCCATCCCTGCTTCAGATGTTATTGTCACAAAAACTAAACCCTGTGAATGAAAGCATTCGAAGTTCCCAAAAGAATTTTTCCTGACCTGCAATAAGAAATACTGAAAATACAGTAGTGTATAAAAATCCACAAATGAGCATGTATTTATTAATAAGGTTTGCACAAACTTTGGATTTATGGATCATTTAGCTTGATACCTATAGAAGGAGAAGGGTGTAGGAGAAGGAGAACTTCCTTGCATCAGAAAAGGATAAACTCTTACAAGAGTTTCCTTTCAACACAGCCATTTTATTATTATCATTCTGAACTATGTGCTATGGAAGGTTTGATTCTTGTGATAAGTGACATTTGAAGTTGTGTTTCCGGTTAAGTAATGTGATATGCAAATTCACATCACAGTATTCTCTATTACTAATGTACAGAAGTTGAACTTTTCCACGTTAAACTTGACTGAAATTGTTTGAGCTGCTTGAGCATCTTGTTTTATTCAGTGCCATCAAGGTTTCCACAAGCATTCAAACTCCTTTTTGAAACTATTTATTTCTGAAATACTGGCAGTAAGCATAAAACTGGAAAAAAGTAGAAGCCATTCATTCTAATTAGAAGCCTCTGGATCTTCCTCATAATTAGCTCATTGTCTGCGGACTGTTAGGTGAATCAGTACTAGTTTTTCATTCTTCAGAGGCAGATCCTCTTAAGTCAGCATTTTTTCTGTATGACCATCTGCAACTAGAAGGTTAAATTATGTGAGGTAAAGAAAGGACGAAAGCATCCTCTGTAATGATACCTTACAGTGTATAATAAGCAAATCTCTGAGTTGCAGTTCCTCCCTGATTTTCATTTTTCCACTCTGCAGTTTAGTGTGCCCCATTTTGCACCCCTGAGATTTTTTGTCTGAAAAATTATATGCAATCTCTGCAATTCTCCTAGTGCGGATCATTTCATTCTTTCAGCTAACAGAATCTTGGTAAGAAATTATGTAAGTTCTGTCCTTCAGAAAACTAAATAAGATAAACCGTATGTGGTATGGGAGCTGGGAGTGAGGGGAGAATCCAGCAAAAGAAAAGTTCAAAAGTGGTTTTTATTTCAAAAAAAAAATCCCCTAGGAGTGTTCTTACAGGAAGGAAGGGTCATTGGGTAGTGCTCAGAATGTTGCTAATTATTCCATGTCAAGCCATCCTTTTCCTAGTCAGGAGTACTTAGAGACTTCATCATGATGCTGAACATATATAGGCATAAACGTTAATGGATGCAGCCAAAAGGGAGAGAAGAAACAACCCTGCCCACAAAATCAACCCTTTATTATACAGAAGAAAATCAGCATTTGTATGGCTATTGCTGGTAAAGGGATTGGAACAATTTCCAGAAGCCATGTTCTGTATCTTTTCTGTATCTTGTTAAGAGTTCAATTATTTTTCCTAATATTCACCTATGAAAATAATTTTATGCTACGTAATCATAATGTTTTTATTTGTGTATTCAATTACCAATCTAATATACACAGGTTTATCACCATTTGTTTTTTTGGATTTGGAGAACTATATCACAAAATGATGAAGAGCATAACATAACATTGGTAGTCTGTGCATTTTATGACCCTTTGTGTTAATTCTATTACTGTTCAAGTGATTTAGCTGAACAAAGACATTTTCATTCATGCTGTCTTTTGTTCCACCTGTTTTTATTTATTTATTATATCTTTTATTTACTTTTTATTTACTTTGGCATGCAGATTCTTAAATTTTATGCAAACTGAAATCACATTACTAATGTTGTATATTATTTTTCCTGATGACATCATTGTTATTTGGAGGAATGCACAAATAATGCATAATAGTACCGTGGTTCTCCAAAAAGACGACCCACCTTGAAAAAAAGCTCTCTCATATTTTTGAGCGCATGCGATTAAATTAAGCCCCATCCACAAAATTAGCCCTAATTAAAACCTTGTCTACCCCGGGGCGCAGGGGGTGGAGTGAGGCACACAGGTAAAAAAAAAAGTTAGGGGGATGGGGAGTGGAGCTACCCTACTTATCAGCCTCGCACACCCTGACACCTTTCTCGTCTTCTTCTGCGGCTGCTTGCCGCCACTCGCATACATTGGTCCGGCCTCCGTTTCACCTTTAGATGCCTGCCGGAAGGCATCTGCAGCCAATAACAGAGCTCCGGATCGATCTGAAAAGCCTTTAATTCTGTGTGGCTAGTTCCTGGGCCTATAATTATAGCAATTTAGAGCATCACCTAGCAATCTTTGTGTGACATATAAGGCCATTGCTGACATATCAGCATAGCAACAGCTGGATGACAGTGTAGTATGCTATAAATCACATGAGATCAAAATGGTGAAAGACTCTTCACTTGTCAATTTCTGTGTTGGACCTTCTATATTTGTTGACCCTTAGATTCTGGAAATTATTTCTGGCATCTCAGCATATTGCTACCTCTCAGGCTGTCTTTGTACTAGATTCTCACCCTGTTGCTGCCTGTGTTGATTCAGCTTCTGTTTCCTAAACAACTAGCAAGTACTACACTTGGAGTAGCTTTGACTATGTCAGTACAGTTCTGTCTAAATAAAAATTCTATAGGCTCCAGTGGGAACCTGTAGGGATATCAGAGGAAGGTGAATAGAAAGGGCAGATTATGTTGAGTGTGAAAGAAAGATTGTCATCTAAATAGGTGACTTTAGTGTTATAATTAACTTCTTTAGAACTGGGTGAACAAAAGCATCTCCATGGCGGCTGTAATCACATGAAGTAATTCAAGCACTAATGTGGTCAATGGGGCTTTGCAAAGCACTGTGCTCTCTGAAAATGATTCTCATTTTACCTAAATCAACATAATCAAGCTATATATACTTTAAAAAAAAACTTTTATATCATTAAAATAATATATTTTTTAATGTTGACCTAAGATTTTATTTATACAGAAAGAAAAAAGGAATGCAATGGACAACAAGAACAATTGAAAGGGAGTCTGTAAAGAGAATTAAGAGTTCCATAAATTGGTTATTCATAAGCAAGAAATCAGGGTCTTTCAAGTGTATCTGCTGCTAGACGGCTATCTGGTATGTCTGTGCAAGAGGATTATCAAAAAGGTCAAGATGGCAGCTGCAGCTTTGCAAATGAAGCCCCCTCCCCTTTTAAAGCATACATTGCAATGCTAATTTAAAAGGGGCAGGGCAGTTGTTTACTCCTTCTTCCCCACTTTGGATTCTCAGACACTTCTGGCTGAAATGCAGTCACAGGGATTTGCCAGTTGCACCTGAATGAGGTGCAGACATTCATCTTCTGAAGATATCGGTTTTATTTACATTCACTGTGATAGTCCCATTCTCTTTCCTTTGTAAAATGTTCTTTTTTCTCCCTTTAGAGGATAGTGTCTGAATCGCCTTATTTCAAGAGGACAGATACTGAACCCCACTTGCTCATCTAATTTCTTTCTTTACATTGGCTTCTACACATAGTCTGTTAAGAAAAGTCTCAATTTCTATGCAATGTCCCCTCATAGATTGACACAGGGAAACCTCCTGCTTCAGAAGAACACTTGATGCACAAAGATGGCATAGATTATAACTATTCAAATTTGTGTAGAGTGTCTAAACAACGTGTGTTTATCTGAGACAGTTTGGGCACTTTGAAATGATGTATGATGTAGTTTACATAGAATATCTTAAGGGACTTGCCCAACCACAAATTAGCGTCTATTGGACATGTTGTCAGTTAATCCAGTTTTCAGAAGATCAGCTTGTGGAAATACTCCTTGACATGGCTTCTATTGCTCAGAATGTTCCTTACCTTAGAATGTTCCTCCTTACCTCCACAGGTTAGTTCTGTCTTTTTTTCCCCTGCACAAGTGGGAACATTTTCAATGGAGCCATAACATTGGTTATCAGTTTTGTTGTTACAAGAATGCCTACTGTGTTCACTTTGTAAAGAAAATAGTACTAAAGGTTGATGTGTTGTTTTGCTATTTATTTTTTTTCTTTAATTAAAAGAACATTTAAAAATAATAATAAATGAAACTCCAGTGGAACCTGAATTGGTTCTGCATCAGATAATGGGCATCCAGAGGAATATTAGTTTATTGTTTAGCCCAGCCTAAATGAACACCTAAATGCAACACAAGAAAGACTTATAGTAACAACAGACTTAGATTTATAATGAATTCTACTTAGAATTATGTACAAAGTATATAATGAAAGAAATATAAGTACCTATGGAGATTCTCAGTCATCCAGGTCATGGTTGTCCCAAAGATGATTTTTCAAAAGGCAACTGGACACCCTTGAAGACATTGAAGACATTTTGCTTCTCATCCAAGAACCTTCTTCAGAACTGAAGAAGCTTCTTGGATGAGAAGCGAAATGTCTTCAAAGAAAAACAAAGTGCAGTTATCTTTTGAAAAATCACTTTGGGAAAATATGCTATAAGTACCATTAATTATAGCAGATATGAATTATCCAAAATACATTGCAAAGAAGAAGCTAAAGGTATGACAGATATACATGGCCTATTTCTCTGAAATATTGCATTTATCGTATATGCCAGGTAAAGCAAAGGAAAGATGGACAAAATTCCGTAACTTGCAATTGTGTAATTATATATAATTATTTAAGGTTAATTCCTAAAACTGGGATAAGCAAACTAGTGCCCTGCCAGTATTTTGCATGATAACTGTTTCAATCCCTTGCCACTGGCTATGTTGGATTGGACTTTACAGAGCTGAAGTACAAATAACTAAAGCACATTACATTTTCTACCATTCTTATATATACTTTACTTGTGAGGAAACTTAGTTTGTAAGATTTACTTCTAGACAAATAGGCACTGAATATAATTGCCCAGCTGTTAAAGCACAAGTATTTGAAACACATGACTCTCAGGAACAGAAAAGGTCATTCCTGCAAGTAGACTATTAGATTAATACTTCATGGTTAGTTATTTTATTTCTTACAAATTATTGAAAGATTAACAACCATACTTAAGTGCAATATTTCACATTTGCAAGAATGCATTAAGTACAGCCAATTAAATTTGCTTAATCAAGCTTAACAATACTGGATTATCCTGTATACTGTTACTCACCAGAAAGTAAGCGCTATAAAAATTACTCACGCTACTTCATGGTTATATGAATGATTCATACATATTTATGTGTTTAGTCTTTAATAATACCGACTTTAGTATTCTTTATAAGATACTATTGTTAGTGTAAAAAGAACAGCTAAAACTATGGTTACCTCTTATCCTGAATGACCAGTCAGGAAGATTGTGAAAATGTGAGAATTGAAAGATAGTTGTATAGCAAAGAATAGAATTAGGATATATAATTAAGAACACAAACCAGCCAGAGTTTTATATTTTTCAGTATCATTGATTTCAACAAGTTCTAAGCAACTGCTGAACTGTTTCTAAGGAAAACCAATGGGATCAAGCAAGTTCAATTATTTTTCTTAAATATAAGCAATTTTAAAGCCATACATAAATCAGACACAAAGCTTACCTACTATATGTGGATATGTCATATATAAAAAATAGGTAGAGGAATGCTTAGCTTGCTATCTTCAAAATGCTGATTACCAGGTATCCTTCTTGAAGTTTAATAGACTTCTTTTAAGAGAGGACTCTGAAGGGCATTGGCCAGTATACCCATATGTTAGAACTAAGCACTGGACATGTTATCTATATCTCAGAGATATCTATACCTGGAAGCTGTATCCTGTATCTCAGAATGCCATAGTTCTTGTTGGGTAGTTGAAGCCCAGCAAACTTAAAACAGTGCCTGTCTGAAAGAGATAGAAAGCTCAGATATATATCTGCCCAGAAAAAACAAAACCATATACAGGTAGTCTTCAACTTACAACAGTTCATTTAGTGACCGAAGTTACAGTGGCATTGAAAAAAGTGACTTATAACTGTTTTTCACACGACCCTTGCAGTATTGCCAAGATCATATTATCACAATTTAGACGCTTGACAACTAACTCATATTCATGACGGTTGCAGGGTCACATGATCCCTCTTGTTACCGCTTGACAAGCAAAGTCAATGGGGAAGCCAGATTGAATTAACAACCATGTTACTAACTTAACAACTGCAGTGATTCACTTAACAACCTTTGATAACCTGTGATAAGAAAAGTCATTAAACAAGGCAAAATTCACTTAACAAATGTCTCACTTAGCAACAGAAATATTGGGCTCAATTGTGGTCATAAATCGAGGATTACCTGTATAGTGAGAGATGCTAAACTGGGCAGAAACTTGGATCATACCTTACACTGTGGCGTGGTTTGTCTTAACTAAGATTGATTATTCTAAAGGTATATGTATATTCAGGGATTACAAATCCACTAATTTATAAAATAATTTATAGCATTGGCATAGCATTTTGTGCGTTTGTTCTTTGTGAAGCATGATTTGGGTTTTGTTTTATATTTAAATGTTTACACTTTAACCTGCATTTATTAGAGATACATTTAGTATACTGGAACTGATTCTCTTATCACTTTCTTTTTGAGGCTTTAATTTTATTTTATCTATTCCCATGTTATATTGATCTATTTATAACAGTGACATTTACATGGAATTATTTGAAAAGAATATGATAATTTGATCAGAGTTCCCTACATGAGTCAAACATGAATTTTACTGAATATTTTGGCCAAATCTTAGCTAGATTAGTGTAAAAGTTTTTCTAGTGATGTGACTGCGGGGCAAATTGATACCATTACCTTTTCTGGTATAGGTAGGTATAATTACAATTGTAAATGCAATCTTGGCTTCAGTAACTATTCTGTACTAAACAAAAGGATAAGAATTAGTCAAATGATGAGTGTAAAATATCTTATTCAGATTTAAAACAACTTTATGATACTTTCTGGAGATTATTTTTTTGCAGTCAGTTTTTTTTAAAGGGTTGCTTTATGGTAGTTTTAGTTCCAAATTTATACAGCCATTCAGTATTAGCACATATTATTATACAGTAATGCAATATCAGTACATCTGAAAAATAAGAATTTATAAACACCAGATTTGAAAAGCTGTTTTGGGTGGAAATATTTTCTTCTAAATGAATTCCTATTATTTTCAATTCCAATGCTAATCTGTTACACACATCTGTTATAAGAAGAGATTTTCAGAATCAGAAATGATGGTCTTTCTGTCGTTGCTTTGGTCATGTGAGAATTGCAGTGACATTCATCTCCCACACTGTTATGGCAATATAGGAAGATTTAGTTACTATGCAACTGCTTTTATCCAGTACTGTATCTTATGAGAATTATATAATAATAAACCACATTGTGATTTCCTTTCACACGTTATAATCTCAGGATCAGAGAAGAACATAACGGCATTAATTCCCATGCCATTAAGAGGCTACACAAAAAGGATGTTATACTTGCATTACTTAGTCACCAAATATATTTTTCAAGCAAAGGCAATATTTTGGCATTTCATTTCTTTTTCTCTCAAACTATATTTGGGCTTCTGGAATCATATCTTCCCTATAAAAAATATTAAACTCTTGCAACATTAAACTAGCCACAATATAATGAAAGAGCATAAACAAATCAATGGAAAAAACCTTTCCTAGTAGGAAAGAACAAAGAGAGCTATATGAAGATTAATCTTCCTTGTATGTATTGAAATATAACTAGGATGAAGTGCAAAAATAATTTGTAAATAAATTAAATATCAAGGTAAAAGCCATTAAATGCCAGGTCTGTGGTGTAGCCAAACTCTATGTTGTACTGTGGAGCAGTGGTGAAATCCAAATTTTTTTACTACCGGTTCTGTGGACGTGGCTTGGTGGGCGTGGTGTAGTTTGGTGGGTGTGGCTTGGTGGCCGTGGCAGGAGAAGGATACTGCAAAATCTCCATTCCCACCCCACTCCTGGGGAAAAGATATTGCAAAATCTCCCTTCCCATCCCACTTTGCCGATTCTCCGAACTACTCAAAATTTCCACTACTGATTCTCCAGAACCTATTAGAACCTGCTAGATTTCACCCCTGCTGTGGAGATGATTTGAATTTATCCAATAATAACTAGTGATAAAATAATCTACTTTTTTAAAACCATGCTAAAGTCCTTCAGTGGATCTAAGTCTGCTTTGAGACCTAAACAATGTCAATGAAAATTTCTAAAATAAATTCAAATATTTTATTGCCATTTGAAGGTCATTCCTTCAAGCATATCCCATCTGTTGAGTGATGACCTTCAGATTAGAAGCAGGGTACTTTTCAAAACCCTCCCATTGGTTTCTGAATGTTGTTAGCTTTGGTGTCGTATATGTATTCTTTTTTTTCTCTTTTGCACAGATTCTGACTTTTGTCCCATATAAATAGAAGGACATAGATAGTATAGATGCCACACATTCAACTGGATAAAACTGGTATCTTTGCTGATAATTATGTCCTTTGATAATGTCGCTTGAATATATTTGGAAAAGAAAAGCTTCCTACAGCAGTTTGACAATGGAACCAAATTCTTAGGAAGATGCTTCCCTTTAACTGAAAATATTGAAGCAGATGTCGGACAACTATGTCTGAGGAATCCTGTAACTTCTGAGCTGTATTATTCTATTACGTGGAAGCAGAGCTGGCATCTGCAGTTCTTCTTTAAAAGTATTAACCAGAATTAACTCTGTTTAGCTTCTGAGTTTAAACAAGATCTGACAGATGCTATGTCGTATAAGCTAGACCAAACCCTAATATTCAAGGAGGTTTGTATACTTCATATAGTATGAAAACCTTGGATTTAGCCCATTGTACTGAACCTTTTGAAATCAGTAGGAAATAAACCCTACGTAATTTAAGCTTCGTTGTATTTACTCCAGACGTTACAGAACAAAAAGTTATGCCCTCTTCCTGGCTGACTCTATAATGAAGTTACATCGTACCTAGTCTAGTAGACACACTTTCCTTTTATCAAATTCTGTAATTGAGCTCAGCAAATGGAGTTTATAATCCTTGTAGGGAAAGATTTTAATTTGTTCTCTTGATCTCAATTTTTCATTATTAATTTGTCATGATTGGTAATAACAATCTCTGCAGGAAAGACTTTGTACTGTCAGGCAGAAAGACTATCTGATTTGGATTGAATTTTGAACTTCTAAGTGATTAACATCACTGATAACTCAGCTTAATTGGTTTTAATAAGCTATTACTAATTAGCACTTAATTGAATATGTGTTCAATATATACCTGGGAGCATTAATAGATGGGTGGAAAGGACAAAATATTTCTACTTTGAGTAAAATGATATTGAAATGGTATAATACTTTGCAGAAATATTCCTTAAACTATCCAGTGGGAACAGCTCATTTTCCTCAGTGAATAAATGAACAAATATAATGGTTTTGCCTCATTTGTTTAATTGGGTTTTCTTTATTTAGTTTTAGGGCTTGTGTCTAAGAGGCTAGATGAGTCCTTCTTGGAGAGGGGCGGTATAGAAGTCGAATAAATAATAATAATAAAATAATTTTAGGACATACAATATTTATGCAGAAATATTGAAAATTTACAAAGAGTGCAAAGTTTTAAGTACTACTGCATGTTTTCTTCTGAAATCCCTAGTGTCATTCTGACAAGGAATTTAGTCTGCTGTATATTCCAGCCATTCTACTTAATTCCAGAAAGGCAAGAAGCTTAGAGGAAGAGACATCCTGTTCTCAAATTTCCCAAAAGAATGGTGCAGGGATGAAATTTTTCCTAAAAGAGTAGTAAGGGTAATACAGAGAGTCCTCAAATTGCAACCATTTGTTTAACAATAGTTTCAAAGTTCTGACAGCACTGAAAAAAGTGATTTGCAACCCATCCTTGTACTTACGAAATTCAAGTTCTTGGCACCTAGCAGGTATTTATGATAGTTGCAGCATCTCAGGATGCATACAATCATGTGATTGTTATTTGCCATCTTTCCAGGGGGCTTCTAATAAGCAAAATCAATGAGAGAAGCCAGATTTGCTCAACAGTCAAGTGATTCACTTAATGGCCACAACAAAAAAGCTAATAGAATCTGTCATGATTTACTTAACAACCACATTACTTAGCAACAGAACTTTCAGTCCCTTGTGCTTGTAAGACAAGGACTATCTGGATCAGGAAGGTAGATTCTAAACCACCTCTCTGATTATAGGGAATTTGAGATATCAATGTTCCAGGCTAATGGTATATGAATATTGCACTAAAGAAAGGTCATGGATTATATTACTTTAACTCCTAGATATTAGGGCACATGAAATGCTGAATTGGGCACGATTTTAATATTTTCTTTTGTAATTGTTATGTAAAAAAACCCTAGGAGCTAAAATAATATCGTTACATGAAAACATAATTATTAGAATAAAGCTTGAATTTTGTAGCTAGAATCTGATCTACCTTGGTATTCAAACTTAAATGTTTGTGCCATCTAGTGCAGCTAGATTTTTCCAAGTGCTGAACATATTTTGTCAGCTTGCTATGGAAACAGAACAGCCTTCAAATCTCAGTAAGTTGTCAAAGCTTAATTGCTTTGGGATCTAAGACAGTGCTCAGTATGTTACAATTTATCATTGTTGGCAAACAGCAATACCTGTTGCCCTGTATCCTCAAAATTGTTATGAAAAAGTCAAGTTCAAAGTCATTCTTCAGAAAAGACTCAAATTCCCATGATATTTCGCAGTATATATATATATATATATTATTTAGTTTTTTCTAAGAATTTTAATAGTGTTAGAATCACCCGATAGACACTTGCCTCTATTACCTTTGGGGGGGGGGGGGGGGGGGGGGGGGGGGGGGGGGGGGGGGGGGGGGGGGGGGGGGGGGGGGGGGGGGGGGGG
>JANHFK010008186.1:134682-148130 GCA_036250565.1 Sibynophis collaris | reverse complement strand
TACTAATGTGACTGATATTTGTATATTTTGACAATCCTGTGACTTCAATATTTTGTGATTCCCCCCCCCCCCCAGATAGTGGTAGAAATTGAACAGAAAAAATATGTATATGCAATACTTTGATACAGATTTGGCAATGGTATTGGGAATTAAAACACAAATCTGCAGGATGCTAGATGGGGAATACTGGTCCAAATTATTAAGTGAACTTCATGGCTGATTGGGAGAATGAAAGCATTTATACACATTGTATATTTCAATCAACATAGCATTCCAAACCTTGAACTTTTTGCTAGCAATGTAAGTTTCTGCATTTTATAATCTACTACCAACAACAAGATTGCAACCTGTCTCATTCCATGTCCAGAAACTAAGCTGTCTTGTAGGAAAATGTTATTTTGGCATTAGCAATAAGAGTGTCTTTTTTCACACTTGTTGCTAACAAGCATAGTTCACACATGGCTTCCAGTTTGTATTTTCCAACCTTTTTACTTACTGTAGCTTTGCCAGACCTGGGCAACATGATAAGAGGTTGAGTTTACTTCCCCGATTTTTTAATAATGACTATATTGGCTGAAGAATTTTGGATGCTCAGATTTATACAGATTGAATTTCTGTATGTAGCAGTCATCTAATTCTACCCAATTGATAAACATTCTTGATTTGAACATTTTCTCTGTCTTTACATTTTGAACAAAACCCAGAAGTTCTAAATAAAAGAAGGAACACTATGATGTTCAAGTTAAGAATCTACAATTCTCAGTTTGTACACTGAGTAAAACCATGCTTATTTAACTGTTGTTTAAGTAAAAATTCACAGAATCACGTATCACACTAATCCCTGGCTTACAAACTGTAACAGCCAGTTTTCAAATCATACTCTAAGCAAACCATCTTTTTTTCTTCTCAAATTCACATTTATATGTATATACATATTATATATACATATAATACGTATATATATATACATATATAAATGTGGATTAAATTTTGAAATGATATCAGAGAAGAAACAGCAATCATTTCTGATTGGAATGTGATTTTGCATGTGATCTGATTTTATTGTTAACATTGCACATTGCAAAATACAGTGCATGTCCGTCACTGTTCTTGGATATATTCTAGTTTTTCTAAAATTTTCATGAGTGAAATTTTTTTGTGACAATGTTCAATTTTGGGAAGAAGGGTTTTTGTTTTGTTTTTTATTATTTTGGCACAGGTTTTCCAAAAGATCATATTATTCTAATTTTATTTAGCATGAGTACCATATAGTTGACCAAACTCTAATAATCATTTTTCTTGCTTAATCTGCAAATGTTGAATTGATTCAAGATATATCAAGCATCATTGTCTGTTAAAGCAATGAAGGAGGGAAGGCATGCCTTAACTATGACTTTGACCAAGGTTAGTCTTTTTTCAACAGGACATTCACAAATGCAATGAACTAGGAGCCAAAGTCAATGGCTAGCTGCCTGATAAAACTCTGAAATCCAATTTTCTCAGTAAATTAGTCGTAAGGAAATAATATCAGAGGTATTTTAAGTGGATCTACTGCATAACTTGGCATTTAGAAGTATAATAGATATTTTCATTTTGGAACCTGGCCACATTACTTACATTCCACTTCATTGTTAACCACAGCAACAAAGGTATTTCCCATGGTTAAAATAGGTTAGTGGAACAATAGCTGATTGTAAACTGAATAGCCCATGATTCTCGTCTCCCCCCTTTTTTGTCAGGGAGGGGTTTTAAATGTAGAGAGGTTAGCTTATACCTTGTCTCCACATACCCCTTGCTGGAATGCTTTGTTTTGTGTATGGAAAGGTTATTCAGAAGAAACAAAGAAAGTGGGAGTGTTTGGCCTAGAGATGGAAACAGAGCTTGCTTTATGAGAGTATCATATGCTTAACTATGGGTAGTGGGTGTTGCAGATGGTGTGCTGACCTTGCCACTCATAGCCTTAGTGTGCAATATTACATTTCTTTTAAAAAAAGGTTCAGGGCTGATTCGAAGTAAAATGAGATTCAATGCTTTAGGAAAGTATGAAAGTAAAATTCATAATACTACTGTATTTAAGTAGTGAATAATGCTTTAAAATGCACAGCCTACTCTAATGTGTCTTAACTGCAAAGGAAATATATTTAAATCAATATATATTTAAATATATCAATATATATTTAAATATATCAATATATATTTAAATAAATCAATATATTTAAATCAATATATTTGGTCAAATTTGCTTGTGTCCAGGTAACTAAGAGCCACAGTGGTTAGAGTGTAGTACTGCAGGCTACTTCTGCTGATCACTGGCTGCCAGCAGTTTGGCAGTTCGGGTCTCACCGGCTCAAGGTTGACTCAGCCTTCTATCCTTCCAAGGTTGGTAAAATGAGGACACAAATTGTTGGAGGCAATATGCTGATTCTGTAAACCTCTTAGAGAGCACTGTAAAGCATTATCAAACAGAATATAAGTCTAAGTGCTATTGTTATTGCTATTACTATATACAAAATTTAGTCACAGAATTTATTTTATGGGGGAAAAAATTAAGCTGTGATGGAGTTAAGAGGTCAAAGTTGAACTCTTTAAATGATATATGGCAAATTCCTTTAAAAATAATTTTCTATAATTAAGAAATCTTTATACATATAGTTTCAACTACTATACTTTGAATCAAATCAAATCAAATCAAATCAGATCAAACCTTTATTGCCAATGCACAACATGTGTACAATGAAATTGAATGAGCCTCCCTTGATGCAGCCCCACCCCCCAACACAAAATACATCTCAATAATTCAATAAATAAATGAGAGTTTCAATGCCATTTGTTAGGATTGGAAAGTATCTGTTCACAAAATCAGATTGCCTTATATTAGGATTAGCGCCAAATTTTAATTTGATGTTGCAATTCATAGCTAGCATTTTAATTTAAAGTTTGTTAGGCTAATGGTAGGAAGATCATTCTTCTTCCAGAAGAAGACAACATAATTCTACTTCTACTTACAAGCCTACTGTATAACAGCCTATAAATCATACTGGTCCTACTTTTTTGCAGTCTTCAATGTAATTCTTTGGGAGAACTCTGTCCTAAAAACTGGTATTCCTACTCTTTCCTAGTAATACATTTGCTAACATTTATAGAACATACCGTATTTTGTATTAGCCATTTATGCATCACTAAAAAAGGTAACAGAGTACATAGATCACACAAAATTGGCTCCTGCTGATATAATGAGCAAATTTATAATGAGTGCAGTTTAAATAGAAAGACAATATTTATAATAGGAAACAAAATATCCCAAATAACTGTTAATGGCAACATTGGTGTCAGCTGATCTCATTTTATAGTTGAGCCAGGTGGAGTTCAAAATGCTAATCAGGTTGAGACCTGATTAGTACTTAGATACGTGACCACTATACAGAACATTTTAAGTTTATAGATTATACTGAAATTAAAAAAGGAAAAGACAAACTACTCTGCATTGTTTGCCAAGAAAACTATGCAAATATGTTCATGAGAAGAGCTCGTACTTTACTTCAAAGCAGAGTTTACTTTTATTTTAAATCCAGTGCTTGTTGGATATCACATATTACAAGGAACATTTTTAAGCAAAGGTCTCTTGAATGAACTTTACCACCATTAACCCTGTTTCTAGAACAGGAGGAGATACTCTGCTTTAAAAAGGAATGGAAATCTCATGATTACTATGGAGAGAGAAACCATGTGGTGAAATTGCACCTCAGAAGGTCAAAAGGAAGACATAAAAGGACTTCTAGGCTAGCAAATCTCTAAAAAGCTGCAGAGACCATCAGTCAATCTACTTGTTATTTTTTTTAAAGACAAATTTATTTTTAGGAGGCTAGGCCTCTGAAGGGGGTAATGAAGGTGTGGGTCACACCTGTTGCTTTTAAATATTTTAGAATATTTATGAGTCTGCAGCCTCTAGGATGAAATTGCTGAGATTCCCCACTGAAGGGAAAGAGACAACTCTTTATTTGAACAGTTGTCAGGGCTCTGTAGGCCAGTTGCAACCTTTCAACAAAACAGACACAGGGAACATCATCGTTCTTTCTCCTCATTTTAACTGCTGTGCAGCTTGTATGATCCACAGTTATTGTGCAGCTGAGAAAGGTGTGAGAATTAATGGGAAATACCAGGGGTAGCCAAACAACCCCTTTCTATTGCTCCTGCCACCGTTGTTGAAAACAGTTTGTTTTCTCTCTTTTTCTTGTTAATTTTTTAAAGTACAGAAAAGCCATAAAGTGAAATATGTCATAGCTGCACAACATATCTATATCAAATTTCTATATCGTCCATCACATTAGTGTGATTCTGTTATAGCACAGAGCAATAGGAGAGCACTCTTTTGATATCTTTTGAAATACTCAATAGATATAGTCTACTTTACTTTATATTCCTTATTTTGCTTATGCCATAACATATATGAGTCAGTGCTGCTATAAAAACAAGACAATAGTGAATTCTTTAGGAAAAAAAGCTGGATCGGTGACTTTGAGCCCATCCCCAACTCACAGTTTGTAGTTGTGAGGAAAATAGAGGGCAGCTTTAAGTATGTTTTCCATCTTGATACACACACACACACACACACCCATCCATCCATCCATTTATCTGGCAGCTGGATAACCTAGTGGTTAGAAAGCTGTCATTTGATGCAGGAGATCATGGTGACTTACGCCAAGTTCAGACACTGATTAACCATGTCAGATTTTGGAGAACCATGATACTTACATTAAATATTGAGGGGCTGCCAAAAAGAAGAGTGGCTCAATCTATTTTTCAAAGCACCAGAAAGCAAGACAAGAAAGAATGGATGGAAACTGATCAAGGAAAAAAGAAACCTGGAATTAAGGAGAAATTTCTTAACAGTGAGAACAATTGACCTGGGAAACAGCTTGCCTTCAGAAGTCATGGATCTCCATCACTGAAGGTTTTTAACTTTTTAAAAGCTGGAATTGTGTAATGTCTCCTGCTTGAGCAGGGGGTTGGACTAGAAGACTGCCAGGGTCCTTCCAGTTCTGTTACACCCACACTAACTGAGAAACAACTGATGTCTTAATGCTTCAATATAGTGAAGAAGAAGCTACTCTCATAACTTGAAGTAGATCAACCACACATTACATCCTGGACTCAAGAAGATTTAGCAGAACAACTTGACCAACTAGATGTGCAACCAATATCTGTAAATGAAATGTCATTGCCACCCAGTGCGTTTCAGAGCACAGCAGCTGATATGAGGTATAAGATAATTGATAAAGTAGCTACAATTAATCATCAAGACTGATTGCCAAGGCTCAGGGAAGAAATACCATCAGATAGTATGCTTTTGTTCAGCCACTAAGTTGCGACTCCTTGGACTACAGCACTTCAGTCTCCCCTGTCTTCCATTGTCTCCCGAAGTTTGCCCAAATTCATATTAGAATAGAATAGAATATACTGTACTTTATTGGCCAAGTGTGGTTGGACACACAATGTTCATTGCATGGATGACATTAATCATCTGATCCTCTGCCGTCCCTTTCTCCTTTTGCCTTCAAACTTTTCCAATATCTTTTCCAATGAGTCGTCTCTTCTCATTAAGTGGCCAAAGTATTTGACTTCAGCTTCAGTTTCTGATCCTCCAAAGAACAATCAAGATTGATTTCCTTTAGGATCGACTGATTTGATCTCCTTATAGAGTATGTTAGGAGATGCCAATAACTAACTGGCTATTAACCAGGAATTGTGATAATAGACGAGGCCTAGAATACAGCAGTGGAGATAAATGTAGTGGTGCTAAGTGATAGCAACATCAGGAAGGAGTTTAAGAAGCTGGAGAAGTACCAGGGCCTGAGGGAGGAATTAGCTAGGAAGTGGAAAGTAAAGACCAAAGTGGTCCCAGTAGTGGTAGAAGTACTCAGGATTGTGACTCCTAAGCTGGGAAAGTGGATCCAACAGATCCCAAGACCAACATCAGAGTTCTGTATACAGAAGAGTGCAATGTTAAGAACACTAAAATAGTCTCAGGCCTTTGGTGGAGAATCCAAGACATGTACCCTCCATGGGAGTGAGAACAGATTTTTAAACTTTGCGTCAAAAAGGAAACCATCCTTAATTCTTTCTCAAAAGATTTAAAACGGTGAAAACATTTTTCTTGCAGGTAGAAATAATCTCACATAATACTCAATATATTCTTTTCATAATATATTCTTATAACCTGTCATCTTCAAGAGATTTTTATTTTAACAAGATAAATCAGACGCAACTATATATATCCTCCTGACTCCATATATTAGGAAATTTCAAGAAAGAAGAAGAAAATTGACTACTACTTAAATAGTAAACAGTACTTGTTTACTGTGAGAGAAAAAAAATCACCTCTGTAACTTATGTCCTCCTTCCATATGGCAGGAAGAAATCTGAAGTGATTTAATGCCATATGGCAGTGTTTCTTTATCTGTGGGAAAGTGCTGCATATTTATCCCCTGCATGACAGTGGTTTCAAAACTCGTCTCACAAAAATGCTCATAGAATCATCATTTAAAATATAATGAGCCAAAATTACTTAATAGGAAGAACATAGCATAACTTAAACACAAATAAGCTTACCTCGGAACCTCCTCACTTGGGTTTAATTTAAGTGGGTTTTAATATAAATTGGGGATTAAGGGTTTTAAATGGGTTTTAATATGGGGTTTTATAGTTTTAAAAGGGAACAGTCCTATTTAATTAATTTTAACCATATTTTAACTTTTGTAATTTTATGTATTTTAATTCACTGTGAACCGTCCTGAGTCCCCCCAGGAGAAGGGCGGTATAAAAGTCTAATAAATAATAAATAATAATTTATTTTTGAACATTGTGCTATACGGCTACTTGCAGGGCTGCCATTGGCACAAGGAAATTATCCAACTTCTGCCTCCAGATCTCCCTACCACCTCATCTTTTCAGGCCTGCTTACAAAAGAGCATCCACTTAAAAGAAATTTGTAAATAGAAAACAGCAAAGGGATTGGGGGAGAGCAAGCAGTGAGGCAGAATAAAGAGAAATGAAATGAATAACTTGGGAGCACCAACAGACAATTCCCGAAACCCTGTAGTAATTTCGTATGAAAATAAAAGGGTAAATAATATAGATTTGAGAATACATACAGTATACACACATACACATTAAGAGCAAGATACTGTATATACTTTAATCAAATAAATCCACTTTAAATTCCTTCTGTTTGCTTTTTAAAAGCTTGATCTTTAATTTCTTCAAATAATGTCTCACAAGTTGATTTCTTAACGTTTTCTCTTGACTCCTCTTAGAAACTCCTTTACTAATTTAACACAAATCTTTTGTAAAGATAAGATAAGAAAGATAACCAAGACACTGTTTTGATGTATTATAGATGCCCCTTTCATTATTAAGCTGGTTTCATTTGTAAATCCAGTGTTGCATATTTTTCCTATAATTCTTGTAGTCTGGAATTTTAAAATCCACTTTCAGATCCATTTCAGCCTTAGGCTCTGTTTTGTCCATTTTTCTGTTCCTCTTCTGTAGTTTCTTTTGACATAATTTTAATAATAGCAAACAACCTTAAGAATAATTTCTGAGTGCATTATTGCCAAATATCCTTGAATTCTTCCACAGTCAACTGTATTAATAGGTCTCTTTTCCTCTAATTGTAATCTTTAGTTCTCTCTGGCTCCCTTTAGTCAAAATCTTCTCTTATGGTTTTTTTCCCCCTAATCAACAACACTTTCCCAGGGAACTAACTCTTACAGTTGGTTTCAAAGTCTTCATATATATTTTTGTAAGATTTTAAACAATTGTCAGAACATATTCTTTGAAGTCCATCTGGCTCCTTAATCTATTTATAACTTTGCAAAATTAGTATTCTAGGCACGCTTTTGGTATTCATTCAAAAATATATTTTTTCTTTTGAAAGTATTTACACTTGCATAAAATTTATTTCATCAAGCAAAAAAGAAAACTCACCTGATGAAATGAAACTTGCGTTTTTAAAGTTCCTTATCATTCAAAAAACCACTAAGAAGCAATTACCTAAGGTGGTGAAGACGGAAAGTACACAACCCCAGTGTCTCTTTGAAGGCATTAGACTACAGCTTAGACAAGATGACTTTTCCCCAGCCCCCAGAGCTCTAAAACTTACTGTAGACCATTGTCTTATGGTCCTTCATGAGGAGCCTCTATACAGAGCATACGTGGGCAATCCTGACTTCCTCTGTGTTCTGGAGAAAAATTCCAAGGAGCCCATCCCTTCATTGCTTTCTTTTTCTGCTGCGACCATCAGCTCCACCGATATCCCATCATTGTTTCCAAGAACTCTCCTTGTAATCAACTTCAGAAGCATCTTGAATCACTCCAAATGTACTTGGTTAAAACAAACTTATTTTGACATTTCAATTTAATTAGAAAAGTTGAAGATTTAATTGAACCTTCAGTTTCAATCTTTGCCAGACCTAGTACAAATCACCCATACTTTGTGTTTGCTCATGAAATGTCTAGATGTTTTGATAAATTCAATTTTTACTGAAAGATACAACTGCCTTCCTGGCACAGCTTGAATATAATCATGGATGCCATGAAAGGTCAACTGCTAAAGACTCCTTAAAAACATAAAAGAAAAAGAAAACAAAATAAAATCTCCTAACATAGTTTCTTCTCAAGAGTCAAACTATATTCACACCAAAGTCTAAACCATCATTTTTTAAATTCATGATTTAACTGAATCGTCTCAATTACTTGATTTGTCTGCATTGCCCAATTTAAGATCACACACCAAATCATAATACAATTGCATAGGCTAGTCTTGCAGATTACATTGAACAAATCTCATTTTAGATTAGCATATTATGACAGGTTACAGGAGGCCATGCCTTCCTGGGAATCTGTTTCAGAGGCATAAAGATAACAGATACCCTAATGAATACCTTGTCCTGGTGAGAGAATATGTGGTAGTTAGTTTATTTTCTCATAGAAAGATTTTCCTCAGAGAAGGAAAGGCTGATCTTGAATAACAAAAAAAAAATGGGGGGGGAGAATAGGGAGGAGGAAGAAAGGAAGAAAAGGAGACAACAGCAAGTAAGATCACTAATACGTTGATACAGAAGGGTTACAAAGTAAGATCGATCTAGGCCCGTGATGGCGAACCTATGACATGCATGCCAGAGGTGGCACGCAGAGCCCTATCTGCTGGCATGCGCCGTCATCCCAGGTCAGATCTCTGGCGTTTCTTTCGTGAGCTTCTGTTTCCCTGAAAACAACGAAACAGAAGCTCACAAAAGAAAAAGATCTTACCTCTTTCCATGCCGCCAGTATTGGGATGCCCAGCCTCCCGCCAGTCAGCTGTTCTTCGGGTCTCTGCTGCGCATGCGCACATGTTTGTGCATGCATGCGTGAATATCCACGCATGTTCACGTACATGTCTGTGCATGTTCTCATGCATGTTCACACATGTCTATGCATGCACATGTGTGTGTGCGCACCTTCCAGTTTGGGCACTTGGTGTCTAAACGGTTTACCATCACTGATCTAGGCAATGCTAACTCTTGAAAAATTGTTGTTTTAATTAAGAATGAAGTTGAGATGGATTAAAAACTTTTGATCCATATTAGGAATGGTAGATCAAGAATAGCTTGGACTGCTAAAGTATCAGAAAAGAGATTAATATTCTCCAACCTGAGAGAGACAGAATGCCTACAATACTTTATCCTTTTCTTAACTCTAGACAGAGGTTGTTAATGTCTGTAAAATTGGAGAACGTCCCCATAAAACCAATATAATCAACTGTTTTTGTGTGTCTGTATATTTATATCTACATCTATCTACACACACGCACACACAATACATTTATATTACACTTAAACTATAACACTACATAATATTTGGTGGAATGAAAAAAGTTTTACAATATATTTGCAATCCTCTCCTATCTTTTACTGGATCCATTTCTTTCAGAAAATTGTAAAGCTTCTTATGGACTTTTTGGTACAAATGAAAAACTTGTGATCTCCGGTTTTTATGATAGGAGATATTATAAAAGTAAGGGTAATATGCTGTGAATTTAGAAAGGATAAAATATATTTATACATAACAACTATGAAGAATATCAGAAGCCACTTCTTTATATATTATTTCTTTTCTTTTCTTCTACTTTTTTCTTTCCTTGCACTTCTTGTTTTTCCAGTTCTTTATTTTTTCCTCTTTCTGTATATTAATTTGTGTTAGGTTTTATCTTATTTAATACTTTTGGTAAAATTATATATAAAAAGAAAATTGTAATCCAGCAAAACATAAGTGTAATTTCCTTTATTTGTGAAATATCAACACAGAAATAATCTGTTTTGATGTCCAATTTATAGATTGAAATATTTTATTTTATTTAAATCATTCAAATGACACAATATATTGATGTATCATACATTTTTGGCCAATTTTTTTTCCAAAGAAAAGATATTTTAAAAATTGTGTTGGATTGTTAGCTAGCCTAGCCAATCACAAAGGAAACATCAATAGAGATTTCTTTGAATGTAGCAAGAAAAAAAGCATCTGGTTATCTTTGATCAGAATAGTATTGCTGCAATTAACAGAACTGTAGTTAGGAGCTTCATTGTACTGTAAATCTGATGCATTGGTTAGAATCTTAATTTTGATTTAAAGTAATATTTATATTTTTATAGGTCTGCTTCAAAGCATCTGAGATTTGGGATAAATTGTTCTAATTTTCATGTACATCATCATTTATTATAGTCTGATATATATAGTTTGATTGATATATCAAAAGAAAAGATAATGACCCTTGAAGAATTATGATCTTTCGTTCTAGTGAGCTAATCAATTGTCCATTTCTAAAATAAGTCTATGTGTAATTACTGAGAAATAATTTGTCTTTACATTTTTGATAAGTGTGCATGGAATTTTTCCATTCCCCAATTCTAAGTGGTTGAAATGGATCAACTGATTCTGTTTTTAACATTCTGGGTTCAGCTGAAGATAATAAGTCAATCAGTGTTGTCCCTCCAGCTGATCAATAAGAGCTTGCCAAAAATGTTATCCAATCAGTGCCCTGGCCAGGTTTTTGTTTCTGTAATTCTCTATATGAGTTTAAAGGCAAACAATCACTTTGCATCTGCTGCAAAGTGTAACCTAACAGTTTCCCATAGAAACAAATAAGTGCAGAAGGGAGATTTTCTATAGGATCATGGAAGAAAAATCTGAAATTGCTTATCCCTTCATTCTTATAAGAAAATCCTCACTTAAAGCAATAAGAAGATTTGCCTTCCACTCTCTGTTGAGGCAATTGCAAATACTTCTCCTTTCCATTATATAGTTTAGGATCATTTGATTACTTGGTTATTTACTTACTTGAGAATCCATCCTTAGATGGATGGAAATTGCTGAGGTGGTGCAGTACTGCAGGCTACTTCTGCTGATCACTGGCTACCAATCGTTTGGCAGTTTGGGTCTCACCGGCTCAGCCTTCTATCCTTCCGAGGTCAGTAAAATGAGGACCCAGATTGTTGGGGAAAATATGCTGACCTCTCTGCTTAGAGAGGGTTGTAAAGCACTGTGAAGCAGTATATAAATCTAAGTACTATTGCTATTATCCAATTTGAAAATAGTATTTGCAAAGTATTCCAAAATGTACTTTTTCAAGAGGCAACTTGACTTTTTCTTTGAAGATATTGCGCTTCTCATCCAAAAAGCTTCTTCAGCTCTGGTTTTATCTTCAAAGAAAAACAGACAATCCAGTTGCCTCTTGAAAAAGCACCTTTGGGACAACCATGACCTGGATGACTGAGATTTTCCATAGATATTTGCAAAGTAGTTCGTTTGAGAAGAATCCATTTACTGTCTTTTAAATTTTCTATAGCATGGACTGTGTACCTGTATAAAGATGGATTTGACTTTCTGCCTTTCTTCACATGTGATGTAGCATAGAATAACACTATAATTCATCAGGAAACCTTTAATAGCAAAAGGGTTATCAAATTTTGTTTCTGTCAAGAATTTCTGAACACTTTCTTTAGTTGAATTTTTATCAGTTGCCATTGCAATGCAATGAAACTCTACAAAAGAAAAACAACATTATGCAAACTTGGTGAATGTCCTTGAGAAACAGCACCAAGGGAGAACTCTGATGTCTAATCAGACAGATCATGAGACACCTGCCTAGAATGTGATAACCACTAAGGACTTCATATTGCAACAATATGAAATCTCATGCAGTGCTTTCTGGTGAGATAACTTTGAAAAGTTGTCTTATTTGTGTAAAAGTGTTAAGTATTCTTCATGTGTTGTAGTATTAGAGGGAAAGTAGTGCTAGTTTGTACATAACAACACTGAGCAAACGTAATTTACTTTGATTTACATTGAGAGTTCCTGACAGCTAATTTTATAGGCTGGTTAGGGTGAATGAAGGAATTTATCTGGGTTTTGTAAGAATAAAAGTCTCTGTTCTCCATTCCTTAGAAATGTCAAGATCCCTTATCTTGATGGAAATCAAATACCAAACAATGTTATTGTTGTTGTTTTTTAAATCATTTTTAAGAGTTCCACAGTCTTTTATAAAGCCATCTCTACTGATTAACAATTCCTACATATGTCTAGGAATTTTATAAGAATATCATGCATTTTTCTTGCTGCAAATACTTGTTTTTTATTAATATCAAAATAAAATGAAATAAGATCTCCTATGCAATGTAGCTCTTACTTCAGATTAAATAGACATATAGTTGGTTTACATAACAATTTTTAAGCTTGCATTAGCAAAATTCAATGGTATTCACATAATATACTTTGTCCAGGCTGTATTTTAAAATATATTATGTCTTAACAGAGTGGCATACTCATGCAAATTAGTCAACCATAAAACATAAAACTCATGTTAAGCTAGTTAGCAGGCTGAATGTTGATATGCATTGTTAGCTTTGGAAGAAAAGTTTGTACTTTTTTTCAATGAAAAAATATGATATTTTTGATATGTGAAATCATAAATTTGAAGTTCACAGGTAATATATGAAAGTGTTGGAAGAATGTTTGAGAAGAAAGGCTTTGTAAAACTTTTTTTCATTCTGTAAAATATTATGCAAAATGTTTTCTAATGAAAACACTATTTGGACCATTTGCTAAAAATGGTTGGCAATATTGCTTTGCCTTATTAATGTGACTTATATGCCTTATTAATGTGACTTATATTTGTCAAGATTCCTCCAATTTTTAATGAATATTCTCTCTCAATTCATAGACCAATGTCTGTCTATCTCTATATCATTTCTGTCTTTCTATATATATGATATGAAATGCCATCTCATGATCTCATATGCAAAAGAATATCAACATGCTGGAAATGTCTTTTGAAAGAGCCTTGGTAGTACAGCAGTCTAAAGCACCCTGTTATTAACACCAGATGCCTGCAATTATTGCAGGTTTGAATC
>JANHFK010008186.1:118061-130321 GCA_036250565.1 Sibynophis collaris | reverse complement strand
GGATAAAAAACAGCTTCTAAAACACAACTGATCTTTGGAGAGAGAAGCAATGAGAAAAGCAGGCAAAGCATGGAGATCGCTTCACTTGCTAGCGGCTTGTTAGGGCTGAAAAAAAGCTTCTAGTGCTTTATCTGAGAGTGGAGGGAGCAGGCAAAGTATGGAAGATTGTTAGCACCTTGTTAGGGCTGAAAAAAAGCTTCTACAGCTAAGAGTTGGAGGGGGAGGGAGCAGGCAAAGCAGATCGCTTCACACCTCATTAGGGTTGAAAATAAGCTTCGAAAAGCTACATTCAGGGTATAAGACGCAGCCAAATTTTCAGCCTCTTTTAGAGGGTAAAAAAGTGTGTCTTATACTCCGAAAAATACAATAATTAGATTGTTATTTAAATTGCTACGTTTTTCCCTATCTTATTCCATTCAAAGGAGGCCTTCAGAAAGTTTTTGTTTTCCTATCAGATTAAATTATCTCAGTTTACTCATAAAACACTTCATTGATTTCTTGAAATCTAGAATTGAGGATTACTATAAAAGATAAATGTATTAATTGATGTTTAATTTTGAGTTCTGCAGAAGTGGAAAATGATCTAGAAAGATATCATGAGAAGTATAGGTAGTCCTGGAGTTACGACCAAAATTGAGTCCAAAATTTACGTTGCTAAGTGAAACATTTGTTAAGTAAGTGTGCCTCATTTTATGACTTTTCTTGCCATCATTTAAGTGAATGATTGCATTTATTAAGTTAGTAAAATGGTTGTTAAGTGAATCTGGATTTCCCATTGACTTTGATTGTCAGAAGGTCACAAAAGATGATCACATGACCCCAGGGACACTGCAACCATCATAAATATGAACCAGTTACTAAGCATCTGAATTTTGATCATGTGACCATGGAGATGCTACAACAGTTGTATGAAAAATGGTCCTAAGTCACTATGTTGTAACTATGTTGTAACTTTGAATGGTCACTACATGAACTGTTAATAAGTAGAGGACTACCTGTAGTATCAAAAGTCATCATGAAATCTAACTAATAGGGTTTGGACTAATTAGTCCAATTTTCAGTATAGGCTATCTATCAATATGACCAAATCAGTCTCAGTAGCATAACTAGATGAAGCCCCAGTGGAGACAGGACCACAACATTAGATGAGATGGCAGCTTTCTAAATGTGATTAATAAATAAAAAACAAATAAATGAGATGCATCTACTAGAATGAGATTACAACTTTTTCAAACGTGTTCTCCAAAAACACTGGTCTACAAGGAGAAAGCCTTGGAAATGAAAGCAGCTTACTTTTATCAGAATTGGGTCACTAATAAAGGAAAATTAAGTCCTGATTATTAATTGGCTCCAGTTTCTAAGATACAGCTTCAGGTCAAAATTGCATCAAAATAATTCAAAATTATAAGGGGAATATGCAATTATGTTCCATAGCTTTTCTGAAAAATGTGATAGCAATAAGAATGGTGCCACATCAATCATTATACATTTATCTTTTTATTGATACCAATAACGTAACTTTCCATTCATTTATTGAGTTTTAATGTAACATTTACATGCTTTTTGCATGAAAAACTGACAAACTTAAATGACAAGGTTCCATCTTTATTCAGTATCTAAACTGCACTTGTTGGCTTTTCTCTTGCAGCTTTTCTCTTGCAGGATCATCCCTGGGGAGATTCCAACAGTGATCGGCAAGCATGGATGGACTCAATTTCCCTTGGTATCTTTCATCCATGCCTGCGATATCCTCATGGAATCTCTCCCCATGCTCATCACTCATGCCCCACAGTTCAAAGGGAAATAGTCTAAACGTGAGTGTAAGAAGTGAATTTTCAATTATATGTTTGCACCAAGTGCTTCATAGGACTTAAGGAAATTTTCCACGGGTTTTTCATAGTCATCTGCCTTCCTGTTCTTAAAGTGAAGATAAATTTATACACTTCCATCTGGTACCATTTTCATTGTTCTACCGTACTTAGTTAAGAAGTTACGAAGCATCATTATTAGACACCTCCTTCCCTTGTAGGTAAATATACTCGCCTGTG
Organism: Sibynophis collaris; assembly: GCA_036250565.1. Lineage (NCBI taxonomy): Eukaryota > Metazoa > Chordata > Lepidosauria > Squamata > Sibynophiidae > Sibynophis > Sibynophis collaris. Next base: position 128,273 of record JANHFK010008186.1, on the reverse strand, counting down.
TATAAATCTTTATTGTGAAATACCTTAAAAACTTTAGTCAACCAGCACCTTTATCACCTATTTTCTAATTCATCTAATCAAAATATGTAAAATTAATACATTTTGTCTCGGAAGTCGATAATTTCCCAAAATTTGTAGACCAGTGGAATGGAATAATTGAGAATGACCTAACCAGGATAGGACATTTTAAATACAGGTCTTACTTTTGTATTTTTTTTAAGCATGTAGGAATATATTCTGTACTCAAAGGAAGTATTTATTACTTTCCTTGCTCATGAAACTTCATGAATCTGGCAAGTTCCTTATTTATATACCTATAACTTAAATACATATAGATATGAGAATTCATAAATTAAAGTAACCAATATCACTTGGGAACTTGATAATCTGTGAAAGTGCGCATGCACCCACGCGCACACACAAACACACACACACACACATACAAACACACACTCTACAGGTACATAGCAATAGATAATGAAATAATATAACCGGTTATTAGACCAATGTTTTTCTTGATGTTCACTGTTCTGTCTTGGACATGTAACATTGAATTATTGTATAGATAAGAATAAATAAAAATTGGGAAAGACACGACCCCTTAATCAGCTTAAAGTATTTGGCTACACAAAAGTACACCAAATGCCCCGTTCTGCCTTCTTGAATTATTCCAGCAATGTGATTTTTAATGTTGTTTCTTAATCTGCTGTTTTGAGAATGCAATCCCATTATCCACGAAGCCAGAAAGATCCACATATTTGAATATTTAAATTAATGAAAACACTTTTTTTCCCTTCTGCCCACACACTCCATAAATCTTATTTTTATCCATGTATATTTAATTGTCAGAAGCACAATTAAAATTTCATTACAACTTTACAATATATCCCCTTGAAATGTTTATCAACATCCATTGGTACGAGGAGACAGTCTGGATGAGTACAGAGAGCTCTACCCTGACAGATTTTGTCTCCTTGCTGACAACAAATCAATGGTCATAAAATCCATGGAATTATGTATCATGGCAGTGAGGATACAAGAAATTGGTCATTTGTGTCCTACTTAAATCATACTAAAATAAATAATCATTGTCTACGAACAGTTGAATTTTTGTTCATTAATGTTTACATAACATTTTGTAACACATTAATTGCTATGAACCTACGATATATAAAAGATTCTAATTTAACTTTGAAATTAATTTCCTCACAGTTCTGTATAAAGTGACACAAAACAAAATCATTGTAATTTAAAAATTATGTGTTATAAAGTTGTTGTTTTTTTAATAACCCATTTAGAAGAAATTTCAGAATGTCTGCAAGAGCTGTCTACCCAACCTATCTACAAAATACTTCATTGTGAGTAAGGATGATTACTTATATTCTACTGTGGCCAAAACAGAATCACCATAAAACATTGCAACTAAATGGATAGCCGAACACCAGCAAATAGATTGAGATTGCTTAAGGACTAGGTTTTTTTTAAAAAAACCACAACCACCTTAACTTATTGTTTCAAGGAATTGTATGAGATGAATTGTATATATGATGTCATTTTCCTTCTGTGTCTTCTCACTAAGTTGTTGTTATTGCTATTTCTGCAGAAAAACCATTAAAGAAGGATGGATGGATGGCCATACAATGCCTTTTTAATTGAAAGGATTAAGAGCTGTTCATCTGGAAACTTCTAGTCAAATATCTCTGGCTGGAGAAAAAAAAAGGAATAAGTTATCAAAATACCTTGATGTTCAGTAGCAGATTTTTCATCCTTAAGGCAAAACACAATGAACTGTAGTAATTGCAATGGCAGATACATCAGCTCTGATTACTCAGTGGTAGATCATGCAGAGTCAAAGGCTTTGCAAGGGGGGTGATTTTTGGGGGGTAGGGGGGGAAGTAAGGTTGAAACAGAGGAAGTTTGTCAGGATGCCAGGAGTAGCTCTATTGAAATGGAAACTATAGCAAACACTTTTTTTCCCATAAAAAAAAAAAACACACCCCAGTTTCAATCACTGGACTATCTGTCTTTGCTCTGTTTCCCACAGGAACTTTACACAATCTATCTGCCCTGATTTTTGTACTTGTCATCAGTTTGAGTTGCAAACTTATCATAGTCTTCCCCTTTTATTATTTTATTTATTTATTTGATCGTTTTAAAAGCAGATTTGCAACTGGTACATTACCTTACTCATATGCATTCTTCTTCTGGAAAAAATAATAATAAAGGAAGCTATTTTGAAAGCCATGTATTTATAATTCAGGCTTAATTGCTACTAGGATTAATTAAGTAATTACAAAAAGATTAAAAAGAAAGCCCTTGGTCATTTTATTGTGTAATTTAAAGGGTGGAGATGACCTTCCTTTCATAATTGTAGCAATTTGGAAGGGAAAAAAACCCACTTCATCAAACTGGCCCCTGTTTTATTCAAGGTTGCAGCTTCTCAACTGAAGTTCACTCAAACAAGGTTACTGCTTACACTTTGCATCCAAGCTGTGCTTTGCAGTCTGCAATTTATTGATTGTATATTTTTATTTCTTGGTTCTGTCACCAATACAGACAATTCCCCTTTGTTTACTAGTGTTTTTAAAACAAATATATTCCTCATTGAAGTATATTTGCTTGAGAATGTGTAAAATAAATGAATAAAAATAAATATTTAAATAACGAAAAGAAAATACAAATTTTAATAATCATTAATTCCACTTCAGTAAAGATGTTTTTCACATTGTGTTAAAATACACTTATGGAGCATAGTTGAAAATCCACAAAATTGTTTGTTTGTTTCATTTGTTTGGATGCTATCCATTCCCAAAAAGGGTCAGGGCATTTAACAATGAAAACTATAAACAACATTTCAAAGTTTGAAGAACATATGTAAATAACATAAGCAAAATATAAAAAATTAAAAAATACAAATATCATGTATCCATGGTCCATAATTTCATTTATAATGGACCCTCTTCCTGTGGCATGAAGAAAAGATCTTTTAATGTTTTATTGAAGCCAAAAAGGGGCAAAGCTGCTAGATATCTAGTGGGTGAGGTAGTACTGCACACAGTTTGGCAGTTAGTGAAAATGGCAGTTTTCAAGGGGCCATTAGGTAAAAATCCCATTCAGCACTGTCAGCTCCTCTGTAAACCATGGGAAGTGCCAGGAACAATGGGCCAAGAGAGGTCATGGGTGCAATCCTATCCAAGGCCTTAGCCATCTCCCTATTCCAGGGAGAAGTCAACAATTTTTACTTTTGGATCCAATTCAAGGTGTTTATCATCACCTTTAAAGCTCTCCATGGCATAGGTCCATGGTATCTGAGGAATTATCTCACCCCACATGGGACTAGCCCACCCCACTCACTCCAGTGGAAAGGGTCTACTTCAGATTCCATCTGCCAAATAATTTCAGTTGGTGGAGACCAAGAGAAGAGCATTTTTGCTCTGTCCCATAGCCTCTGGAATATTTTCCAGTTGGGGGTTAGGTCCATCTCTACACTCCTAGCCTTCCAGAAGATGCTGAAAACCTGACTCAGCTGCTTGACTTGGAACCCTGACATGGGCCTACTCCACTGGGGGTGGCTGACCAGGTAGAGAAGATCCTAACCCCCAAGATGCTTATCGTTTTGATTTTAGTTTCCTATTTAATTCTTCTAATTTAATTATTTTGTATTACTGATTTACTTTTTATCATACTGTAAACCACCCAGAGTCATTGTATGGGCAATGAGATGGCAACATAAAAATCTAATAAATAAATAAATAAACAAACAAACACTTTAGCAGTGTGCAGTGTGCAGCAGAACCTCAGGTAGAACCCCCAGTTCCCTTAGGAGCCCTACGATGTCCATCAGGCACCAGTGCAGACCATTTGAATGGGTCAATCTCTCTGTGGAAGGGAGGCAGCATAAGATGAACCTCAAAGTCACTAGACAGTGATTTGACCATGACAAAGTGGACAGAGATAACTCCTTCCTCAGATCACATTGCCACCGCTCTGACAAGCATGTCTGGTGTATGGCTGCTGTTTTGAATTAGGCCATAAATGATCTGGAATAGACCTCATGAACTCTTAAGCTGCTTCCAAGGTCTGCAGATTGAGTCCCCAAGACTATAAACCTGAGGAATTCCACAACCAATTCTAAAATGACCTCCAGCAACTTAGGAAGGGAGGTTGCTATACAGCAGCGAAGTTGATATGGTGGTCATCTCAACTGATTGCAACTGATCCTTCAAGCCTATCTTCAAAAACAGAGTTTCACAATTGACACCTTGTGGAGCAGGGCACCTAAAAACAAACAGAATTCTTAGTGATGATTGCTACCCCCTGCCCTGGGATCTTGGTTGCTGACACATCCTATTGAGTGATATCAAAAACCACTCAGAGATCAAAGAAAACCAAGAGGCTTTCACTCCTCTGATCGATTTTTCTTCTAGTTATTCACAAGAGCCACCAATGCAGTTTCCATGTGTATACTGATCTGAAATCTATTATTTTCCCACATTTACCATGATCTTTCCTAAAGAGAGAAGACCAGAGACTCACTAAAGGTGAGTGAAGATAACTAAATATCCCCTGAATCCAACCTCTTGCCATCTAATGGGAGGCCTTAACCATCTATAAGAGTCAGGGATCCATCTGAGAAGTGGTGGCTGACACTGCAGAGATACCTAACCATTTGTTCAAAACTCACAGAATGAACCCCAGTCACCTCATAAGACAAGGGCCCAGTCATCACTCAGGATGAACCAAAATTGCAACAACACATTTCAAATTTTGTATCCAAATAAGTTCAGTTTTCTCAGTAACCTAAACTATCACTACTGTTCTCTTTGGATGGTATCCCATGAAACAGTGGAGTGTTATACATACATTCAATTGAGGCTTTTCTGAATATTCCACATCTTTTATATGTGAAAATAGCGAAGTATTATTAGCACAAATTCTTGTGTGAAAAAAAATATCAAAAAGAAATGCCTTATATTGTTAAACATAGACTGAGTGTCTAGTTTCATAACATGGCACATGGATGACGATCTTCTTTTGCATTTTATTATTAATAGCTTTTGTTTTTGCCAGCTGCAGCATCTTGTCTGTCAAGATGCAAGGATGGTGATTTTCTGTTCCTCCTCATTATCAACTGAAAGATCAAGGATCATTCAATTGTAAGAGTCACCAAAATATTTAGTCCTTTGCATGGAGTGCATGGAGAAATACTTGTCAAGAGAGTGAAGAATGCATCTTAACTTTCTGAATAATATGACTTAACAGTAAAGGGAATTCCTGTTCTCCAATGTTCTCCAGACCATTGCAATCCTCTTATAAATCCTCTTGGTAGATCCTGTGAGTGTTTTTAATATGAGATGATTTAAAAGAGCTGTCTGCTCTCTAAGAATTCTCTAAAGAAACTACTGTTTCTATTATATTTTACCAGACTAAACATGCACTACTGTAAAACAATCTGCTTATTGCCTCATTATGTCAAATAACCACATTTATTAAGTACATCAATCTCTCCCAACACCTTGTTTATTGCAATGTAGTAATATATTGATAGATAAAACAGTAAATTGGGTTAGACATTTGCCACTCAAATTTTCTCCTGTTAAATAGCCTTCTGGGAAGAGAAAATCATATAATGTGTCAGCAGAAATGGGGGAACCATTTATCTGTTTTTATTTACCTGTTGCCTGAAGGGAAAGGAAGAAAGGAACCTAAGGCCTTACCTTTTATTTTGTGTGCAAAATCTTTACTATCCTTAAAGGGCAGCCCGTTTCTAATTGCCATTCTTGTCTCCCAGATCAGAATCCCTCTAAAGAATATTATTTTGTACTAGAATAGACTTGATTCTTCCATTCTGATTCTCTCTCTCTCCCTCTCTCCCTTGTGGAAGAACGTAAATTGTTATTTTACCTACTGGTTTCTTCAGTGAGGAAAAGAGGGGGGAGCAGGTAGATGGAAGCAGCACCAAAGCACGTTGAATACTTTTGTCCATGTGCCATGACATGTATAAAACAAGCCTTTTGTACATCTGCCTGTACGATCTTGCTGCTTTTTCATATTGATGGAAGCAGCAAGACCCTATGAGCACTGCTGTTTTTATCAATATGCATTCTTTAAAAAAAATCTATTTGAATTCCTAGAGGCCCCCAAAGCCAAATGAAATATACTTTCTAAAAATGCAAGTTTGGGGTGGTTTTTTTGTATGTACAGGATGCTATATGATCTCAAAACCATACTATAAAAGCACATTACTGTCACATTAAGGGGCTCTACTTTAGAGTAAATGGGCATCATTAATAGACCTTCATGAAATAAATATATTTGAGTTAGAGACACAAAGAAGGAGAGTGATTTGTTTCAAGTTGGTGACAGACGATGCAAGGACAACCTAATTCAAGCCACTTTAGATTTGACTGGGGGGTGGGGGAGGGAATGACTGTCCATTGTGTATTATAGGAAAATTTCAAAACACCTGAAATGGCTTAATTATTAACAAAATGGAATGAAAATTGCAGGGATGGTAAATTAGAACCCATTTAGCACACTAATTTCAACCAGATGCTTTCAAGGGTTTCACTGCAATACGTTTTGGAAATAGTTCCATCATATATCTACGAGATTCATGTCTCTATGAAAGGAAGAGAAGGGTTGAGGGATGGGTATGACAACTAGTTTTATATTATCCAAAGACTAGCAAAGAGCTTGTAATGGAGGCATTATTATTTTTTTTATGCTGTTTTAACAACCTTAAAAAAAAAACTTTTAGAAAAGGAGGTATTTTTAGAAATAAGCTGATCATCCCTGACCTCACAGGATGTCTACTGGGCAGGATATATTGACAAAGTCTTTAGGACAGGACTTGGAAGAACAATCCCCTAATTTGCTTTTGTGAGGTGATATAGCTTTGTTATTTCTGATCTTTTTAAATCGCCAGAAGATATTGGCATAAATAGATGACAAAATTGGTCCTTTTGGGGAAAGACTCCTCAACACAGTCAGACTTATTTATATCAATTTTGCAGTTTGCCACCAAGATTATTCAATAACAGTTAATTGTGGAGTAATAGATCAGCAAAGTGAAATATAATAATATGTACAGGGGTCACAGAGAAAGAAACTACAGCAGAACAATTGATATCATGGCTCCCCACCTTTCTTAACAGGAGTATGGCTGTTTATATCAGCTTGGTATAAATTCAGTTATTGTAACATAGAGAGACTTTAAGATTCCCAATCCTTAAATTTGGCTTGAAATAACATATTGTTGGATTGGTCAGGCCTAAGAGCATATGCAGGTACTGATATGCAAGATAAACTCACTTCAGTTGGTGAAACAAGAATATAACTGTAATAGTCCAAGAAAAAGGAAAATTAGATGGAACCATATTCAAGAAATTGGGATATGAGAAAGTGAATAAAGCCAAAAGCTATGATACTCTTCAGCCACTGATCAATAAAAGTAGGTTAAGCAATTGACACAAAGCAATTCCCACATAGATACCCATCCATTCACAACTCCTGGGGTTTCCTAAAGTAAGATTTTAAAAATAATACAAATCCATATTTGCATTTTCTGACTCTTTACTTCCCTTGCTGGCACATTAGGCATGAAAGCAAGCTACTTATGAGAATACCCTGAAGGATACCAATTGTATGACTTAGTGCTACAAAAGCTTCACTTGCTGACAATAGTCTATGTGATTTGAAAGCTTGCCTATCAAGACACCTCCGCCTTCTGGTAAATGCAAATAGAGACAGGTCTTCTAATAGTGAGTAGTATGGCACAATGGGGCAGGGCAGAAATGTCAGTTATATTAATAACCTACAGTTTCTTGTCTTACCCCAGGGGTGAAAGTACAAGGCATTAAAGAGTAGGTAAGGCGGGAAGAGGAAATAACCGCCACAGATGTCAGAAGGATCTCTAGTTCATGTTAACAGAGAAATGTATTGTTTAAAGTGGCTTCTTCCTACTACAATACAGACCTTTTTCCCCTACTTGTATCATGTTGAGCACCTTGGAAGCTTTTATCAAGCTTAAGCCAGGATTCTGATGCATAGAGAAAAGAAATGCCAATTTATTGGGGCTGAAATGATGTCTTCTGGTGGAACAGGTTTGGCAAGAGTTTTTGGCAGCACCAAGCTTGACCACTTGGCATTTTAGGACCAGAAAGTGACACATCGATGCATTTATAAACTGTTGTTGTCAATAGCCCACCTGAGTCATTGAGGCACTGTGAACACAGAGAAAGGCAGGCCAGCAGGGGCAGGCTGGAAAGGAGAAGCAGAGTAGTGATAACCTATTGAAACTGAAATAATGCATCCAGGTGGATCAGACTAAGACAAGTAGCAGACTTGTCAGGCTGGTATTTTGGAATGGAAATGATACATGCACACATTTATTGGTCCACTGAAGTCAACAGCCCACCCATGCGTTTATCTCACTGGGTTCACAAGGACAGGCATGTGAAGATAAGCTGGCACACAGTCCTACTTAAAAGAAAACAAATAATTACCATTAATAATTAAGAACCATACACCTTAACAAGAGCAACAAAATCAACTTGGAGCTAGAAGAATCCTTCACTGCTGAGAAGGTTATATCTGTCCTGGTCAAACTGAAATAATTCTTCTTTATCTGTAATTTTTAAAAAGATTCTTGAGCTTCTAGTAAGGTGGAGGATAAAAGTAGCATGGAATAAAATAGCTCAAATTACAATATAAATCAAGTAAAAGTCTTTCCATTCTGGAAAGTTCTATTTCCAGAATGAGTGAACATGGCCAGATTCAGACTTTCAGCCATTAATAAATGTGTGAGCTGTAAAATTGTTTGATGTAGCCTAAGTTACACCATGAAATCTAGAGTTAATGAATATAAGAATTGGTGGTAATGCCCCCAAATTAAAAACAGATGGTACAGTCCAGATTTGGAAGATTTGTGCTAAACAAATTCAAAGTGGTTACTATTTTTAAAATAGCAACATGCAAAAAGGGAAAATGGATATTTAATTAATCTAAAGAAGCAGCTAGGATTACACTTAAGCAAGAGCAAATGAATTCTGCCCATGGGTTAAATAAGCCAATTAAGCAGGGTGAGTAAAAAATACAAGGTAGGGAGAAATAGAAAAACAAAATAATGTTCCATTTCCCAATGACTCTGAAAGGCACATTTTCATGAGATGATGAAAGTCATTGGGCAGCCAATCATATCAGACACCCTATGATACTACTCAACCTTCCTTGGCATTCTCCGTAGTTGAAGTCCATAGTCCACACTGTCTGTAAGAATCCAAAAGGAAAAGGACAATCAAATCACTCAAGTGCTTTTAGTACGGTCTGAAATGTTTGGGAACGACCCATCCAATTCATTGCTTTAATTCATGAACCTGCTCAAAGCTATGATCCAAGCTTTGTCAGCCTGAAGGTTCACAACACCCTAAGTGTTAAGTTAGAGATTGAATCAGATTTCTTGAAAGCCAGATAAATATCCTTTTCATGGCATGATCCATATTAGTGAATTCAGCAAAAGTGATACTATGAACTACATGATAAACTGATTTGAACTGTGAAAATTGTGATCCCGGCAACATAATTCAGATAGAATTTTAATTTTGCTCCTCTGCACATATCAACTTTATAATACAGGCATTTGACAAGATTGGTAATTCTGCTTAAAATGGTACTTTGGAGGCTAGATTAGAATCCACACAAGGCTTGATAGTTTGCCAAACACAATGAATATACATGAAATATTTATGCTTTACGGTAATAGCATAAGGTTCTGTGCCTAGGGAAGCATTCCTAGTATAGCTGTCAACATGATGCACAGAAGAGTACCTTGTGTTAGACCAGAATACAGATACTTTTAAGAATGGTTTAGACAGTCAAGTTCCAGCAAAGGCAAGCATGCTATCTTCTAAACATAAAAAAACTCTGCCTTAAATTTATACATTGAAATTAGCTGTCATTTTATATTTATTTCAGCCACATTATGTTTTAAAAACAACTATATAAACAAAATAAGAATTAACAGAACAATCTTCAACATGTCTGCCATGTTGGTTCTTAAGTTCAATGGAGGGAGAACAGTAGCTCTACTACATTTTTCACAAAACTTCTGTGCAAAAGAATAAATGTTATGTGTGTGTGTGTGTGTGTGTATATATATATATATAGGGCATCTTAGAAGTCTTGTGGGACAGTAGAAGGAAAAGAGAAAAA
>JANHFK010008186.1:89601-100601 GCA_036250565.1 Sibynophis collaris | reverse complement strand
CTGCAAAACAACCATTGGCAGATTTACTCCATTTCCTAATTGTTTTCCTGATGGTTTTTGTTTGTTTTTGTTTCAGTCTGAGCAAGTCTATGGAATAGTTGAAGCAAAGATCTGCATTTGTTTGGAGGGGAGATTGATGATTTACAAGTTGATGTGGGGTTTTTTTATAATTAATAAGCATTTCCTTAATAGGAAAAGACAGCAGTAGGTACCCATTAGTGGGGCAGATGGGAAGATAAGTGTGTTTTAGAGGAAGAATACTACTTTATCACTGCATTTAATGCATATTATTAGTAATTTAGTTTCATGTAAAACATTTCATTTTCCCCACTGTTTCACCAGCATCTGTGACTTGGAAAATTATCCTTCTTCCTATGTGGCATTTCTGTAAGATTGAAAGATAAAGAGATACTTGGCAGCAGCTGTTAACCCACCTGTGGTGACAGCTTCTGTTTCATTTCAGTTACAAAATTCTCAAGCCATCAGACAAATGTTTGCTTGTCCACAATTAAAGGCACTACTTGGTCTGTTGAGATCCAGGGAGAAAGGAATGTCAGAGCTTTTCAGCAGGGAGACCAGCACTATTCTTGATCAAATATTGCACCAATATGTCTGCTCTGAAAGAAAGAACGACAGATAATGACAGGGTAATACCGGCAAGCCTATGGCTTGGAATGCATGGGCCAACCCTACGCAATGATTAAATTTATTTATTTCTATGTGAACATCCACAGAGAAAGCTAGCATTGTAAAAACTATTTAATTAAAAGGGAAAAGTTAGCAGAGTAACAAAGAACACACTCTGCAATAGCAGCAGCATTATATTTGTGAGCAGACATACAAAGGAAGAAGATGAACTAGTTTCTTTCTCAAGAAATGAAACATCTCACAAAATATTCGGCAAAATAAATAGAAGACATGAAAGGATGCTAATCCTCAGATTTGAGTGCTGCTTTCGTTTTTTTTAAAATGCTCATTCTTAATCTATTTTCAACTTTCCCTGAAACAAAAACTTAACCAATCTCTCAATACTTCTATTGTTTTTATAATAGATGTTTAAATCATTGAATAACACTAATTAAGTTATCTTACTTTTTTCTATATCAATGCTGCTATTTAGGATGCTGTATTCATGACCAACAGTGGAAGAACCTGAAGAGTCAGGTAAGACACCGATCATCCTGGAAAAGCTCTATCTACTGTATGTGATTACTAAAAGTTGATAGTTTATCTTGTTACAATTCCAAAATAGTTGTAAATGATTGCTTGTTCTGGCTTACCAATGGCTGAGTATGCTTTGAAGGCTCATCCCCATTGGTGAAAATTTGCCAAGACCTCACATAATTCACCCTCAAATAAATAAAATAATTTGTTTTCATTTTCTTTCTACTTTGTGTAAAAGAGAATTCAACAATTTCTTATAGTACTTCCTGTTAAGTCAATCTTGAAGCTAGAATTCCAGATGATTGAGGGGGTCTGTGGAGATTCTAGTTACATCATTAGAAATATAATGGTACATTCTAAAGCTAATTGCAATGGAAGACAATGTGTATAGAGAATAATTACCGTAATTTAAGAAAAATTAAATAAATGTAAGCTCGGTCTGTTATGAGTTGAAAATCAGTCGTTGAGCAATGTTTGAAAAAATGAGATTGGCCATCAAATCAGTTGTAATGTACTAGAGCTGGCAAGACTAATGGCTTTTTTATTTGAGGAAATAATTAACATTCTGGCTTTGGAGATACAATTTTACCGAGTATACTGAAGCTTGCTATAATGTGTTGTATGTACAAAATTGATGGAGGAAGTAGTGGATCAAGTTTCACTCCATCTGTATCTATTGGTCTGAAACTAATCTTCAATATCAAATATACATGAAAGAGTTACAATAGAGGAAAGGAAATACAATGAAAAATACGATTAAAACATTTATTAGCTATTTTAACAGTAGTTGGATATTGTTTCAACTAATTTTAATAATCTTATTTTTGACTATTTGCTTAACTACAGAGATACCAAATGAAAGTTTGTCTTGTACAAATCAAGTTGAATATTAAATTCTGGGTTGAAATCAAATTAATTAGAATAACATTTATATTTCCTACAAATGCCAACACTATTCTTTTTTTAATCTAAAGCCACAATATAATGAAAAAGCTAAGCCCAGAAAGAAGTATGGATGAAGGAAAATGATAGCATCCCTTAAGAACCCTTGGTCTTTAGACATAGAGTCACTTCATTTGGAACTGGTAAGATGTCTTCTGTACAAACTTGAAATGTCACAGTCATTTTGAATGGCCCTGAAGAGAAGCTAGTTTTCCCCCATAGCATTCCCAAATGAAATGGCAAATGCTGTGATGGAATATGCTCACTTCAAATAGAAAGAAATTGCAGTGTAATTTTACTGGTGATAAATGGTAAAGGCTATAAAGTATTTGGCTTTAAAGCAAAGGATAAGTCTCTGCAGACCCTTTAGAATGAAATGTTTCTAATGGAAGTGACATTATGAAATTTTAGTCTAATGTGAAAAGTTTTAGATATATTCAAATTAATCACCAAAGAGAGTGGAGAGCTGCAATTCTCGAACAAGGAATACGTAGGCCTTCATACTTCTACATTGTTTTACCTTTTGTTTTGGCAAAATTTATTCTGGTCTGGAATTATATTTTTTCCACAGAATCTTTTTGATCCATAGAAAAATCACTAGACCAATTATATTTGCATATTAACAAGGTGGTGGAGGGATCTACTACTCATACTGTTCGAGATGAAATATAATTGTAGCACAGCTTTATCCATTTACCTGCTTGTTGGTCTAGTCTGGTGCTCTCGCCTCCTTTGCAAATACTTCCTGAACTCCCCCTATGCTTGAAGATTTGGAAGCTTGGAGGTTTTGGAGACTTGAAAAACAAAAGCTGATAGTAGGAACAGTTTTAATAGACAGCACCAACAGCAGAATCTAGCAGCATATGCCATGACAGAGTCAGGAAGCAGCTGCCTGGTGACTAGGCCGTACTGAGAAACAGAGACTAACAGCACATACCTTGCAGTCAAGGTAAGAAGCAAGTGGCTGTAACTGACTCCAATTATAAAAGTCAATGTGTTGCCAGGGGTGACAACACATCCTGAGTGATAAGCAGAGCCTGGTCAGGTGGGAAACCATTATAGGGCTCCAAAGATCTGAGTAAGATCAAGACCTGAGTAGGCAGACTAACTCTTGGGAATGGGAGTAAGACTAAAGAAAAAATAAGTCTAATATGCAAATGCATCAACAGTTTCCAAGTACAGCAAAATTTTTGGAAGGTCTAACACACCTTTAAAAAAACTGGATTATGAAAAAAACTGGGGAAGGAACAGGATAGAGACGTAAACACTGTTGCCTGTCAGTAAAGCTCCACAACCATGAGATTAGAGCCATTCTATTTGTATGTTATACGTTCTAGGAAAAAAATTACAACAGCATCACATGATCCTCTTGTTATTTCAGGAAGCATTTGAGAAGGCTAACTTTTGAAAAGGGATTGGAATGCTATCTCGATTTTGCTGGTGGCTATTTTGGGTCTTGAAAAAATGTTGGTGGGAATGGAATGCCTTTCCCATTTTCTGACAGCACAATTTATGGTTGCATGTTTTACAACTCTAAGAGAATAATTTCATAGTTGCTGCATAATTCAATCATATTTTTGTATTTTCTTTTAATTCCCAGAAAGTAAAGAAGCCATAGAAATTCACTGACATAATCACATTCAAAGAGATACTATGCATGTACTGAAAGGAAACCTGGATAAAACTCTGAGAAATCAAAAAGGAGCAAGAAAGTCCCCATCTCAGATACACTTTTAAGGAAAGAAGGGGAAAAGCTTTACTGTTTTTGCTTTTTATCATTGTTCATCTGTCCCATAGCAATGACCAAAAGCAAAGTAAGAAAAGAAGATTGCCACCCACAGAAATTTCATTATAGCCTATGTGAGAAGAATCAATCCAGATTAAAGAGCAGTGGGCTGAAATCAGAAATCATTCATTTCTTTTGTTTTATTGTGCTTTTCCTTTTGTGCCTTTCAATATTGTTCTAATTCTCTAACTTTGAAGTACATATCAAGAACTTCATTTTTACCATCTGGTCAAGATCAAGTGGTTGCCACTTTTTTTTTTTTTAGAAATTACAAAAATAATTTCTCCAAGGAAAAGTGGAATTGGGCACTTGTATCATTGAAGTGAATCTTCCCAGGAGTTATGAAGAGAGGTTGGTGAAGATATGAGTAGGTAGTTTAGAGATGCCCTGGTTAGGAGCCAGGATGATTCCCAAATGCTTAAAATAAATAGTTTTCAAAGAGCATATATACTTTGTGTGTGTGTATGTGTGTCTGTCTGTCTGTCTGTCTATTTGTACCAGGTGAAATGCATTTCAGTTGGTTGCTGAGTGGTGCATTCAAAGTTTTCTTTATAAACAGTCAACCCCTTTGGGATAATTGCAAAATAATACTGATGCAATGATAGCTACAGCTTCTATAAAATTACATATGTTAGATGTAAAGGTTTTTTTCCCTGACAGTTGGCTAAGAGGAAAGCTACAAAAATGTCTGCAAGGAAAAGTTAACAGCTGTTCATTTCTCTCAGTGGACAAACAGATTAAGATGAATTCTTCAGACACCCCTAATGAGTGTATGTAAAAGAATGAATTTCAGGAAATGGTGGCATCTGTCATAGTTGATGCATGGCTGAGAACCTCCACATTCAAATAGACTTGAATAGCTGAATTTTAATAAGGGTTTTCCTCCACCAGTATATGTTTTGCATGCATACAAAGACCTCAAATCCAGTTGGAGCTTGATATGGCTTGTTTTTAATGCTCCCTAATGTCACTTATCAAACTCCTTCATGACATTTAGAAAACTCATTCTTCTGTGCATTTGTTTTCCAAGATGTCAGCAAACATAAAACTAGCTGAGGATGAAAATGTTTCAAGAGAAAGGACAGGGAATAGAAAGAAAAATTACATTGCTTCTTATGGACCAATCTATGCATATATTTCACAGGTAAATATATATATGCACACATTTAATTGTGCATAATATACTTCATTAACTATCTTTCAAGCTGACTAATTATACCAGATGGTATAATTTGGGGAAATACTTGGCTTCCCATTAATTATCATTCTACTACTTACTGGAAAAGGTATAGTTCTTTATTTAAAAAGTGAAAAGTTTAATAAAAATTAAAGTTCTTGTCCAATACTGAAAATTTTGATACTTTATGTTGTTTTGTAATGAATAAGTATACACTCAAACAATAAAGATTCTTCCATTTGTTTCACTAGAATTTTAGATTAAAATTATGTGAGTTAGGATTACATATACAAACCAAAACATAGTTTTCTGAAGCTAAATTGAGTAGTTTCAACATTGCAGTAACAATACTGCTTGTACCTCCATGAAGACATAATTCCTGGTGTGAAACTTGACTGAAAAGAATTCAGATGATCCATTTCCTTCAGAGCCCTATAATATTGCCAACCTATACCTTCCTAAGAACCTTAGACAGGACAAAAATGAGGACCCCGATTGTTAGGGGCAATATGATGACTCTGTAAACCACTTAGAGAGGCCTGTAAAGCACTATGAAGCAGTATATAAATCTAAGTGCTATTGAATATACAAGCTGACCCACACTTACAGAATTTAATGGCTTGTTTACTTCCTCTGGACTAGCAAATTCAAATTGTTCCCAGACAACCAAGCCAGTTGTGTCTCAATTCTACTAGGTAGACCAGATCAAGAAATAAACTCCATATGAAAGCTAAAAAATAGTTTAATTGGGAATGGCTAGAACAATAGAATTTTGCAAGTTTGTTTGCACTATCCCTTCTCTTATTTTTATAATCCAGTGAATTAAGAAGCAACCTGCCTGAACTGCTGCCAAATATTATTTTATTTTTATGGATAAATCAGCCTAAAGAATCTACATAACAGGAATCCAACTCCAAACAATTCCAAGCATGTTTATTTGACAGATGCCTGTTATAAGGTTTACTTTAACAGGACAGTAGTGTCACTTTTCAGCATTCTATTAAATATATGAAATATGGATCATTGCTGAATTTGATTTTTGCAGGTTTTTCATCCCATCTTAAATTCTAAACCAACTTAGCCATTCCATCTCTCCAATGATGTTCTTGAAAGTTTATGCTATTTTGTAACATTTGTACCAAATTGTTATCAGGTAGTTTCTAATTTTCTTTTGCTACTATTTTGCTACTATTGACTAAGACAGTAGACACCCTTTTCCTTACAATGTCCACAAGTAACGTGTAATGCATATAAATCTGGTTCTAAGCAAAACTTAGAGACACAATATTGTCAGGATTTTCTGATCATTATGTACAGAAGATGATTTTTGCTGTACTTGGTTTACATTTGCAGATGATTTTTGCTGTACTTAGTTTACATTTGCAGATGTCTTGTAGATGAAGATGAAGTGCAAAACAGAAGCCTGTGGTCCAGTCAGTCCTCAACTTAAACATATCCATTATACATTATAAGCAAGTAAGATATACTTAATGAAAAACTCTCTGGTAATTTACAGCTTGTAGGGATCTGCTTTGAAAAAGGGGCACAATTTAAAGATGTCATTACACAGGCTGCAGCAACATTCCACCAGCATTGAGTCCCTCATTTCCAAAGCCCAATGAGATGTATAAACTGTCTGTGGTGTCACAGAATAACAACCACAGTTGCTACAGCAATGGACTTCCAGTGCCTAATATGCTAGATTCTGCATTCCGAGAGTGGGACTGCAGAACCACTCCCTATCCCCAGATGAATTACACAATAGTGTATCTTCTTCTAACCCAAAGGACTACCGTGGAATTTATATATGTTCTATTTTAACTGGCTAATAAATGAAATAAATATTATTTATCTATCTACAGTGACGGAAGCATTAAAGTAGACCTGTAAACTGTAATAAGCCATGGATACAGTGGGACTTAAATTTAAGTGAACCAAATGTTCCTTTTTTGAAAGAAGTGCTTCAGTCAGAATGAATGCTGGGAACAAATTCCATTTGTAAGCTTATTGAAAGGGTTGGATTAGCAAGATCTTCCTCGCATTATATAGTCTTTCTTCTTAACTTGAATAGCTATTAGCCTTTCCTCACAGCATATTTTTCAATAACAAAAATCTAACAGCTCTTTTGAAACGGTACAATATGCTTTGAAACAGACAAGCCTGAGCAATTAATTGTATTTTTAAAATGTCATTTGGACTTGTATGCCTTCGAAATTGAGAGGCCTGTTGTTAGGTTTGTCTGTCAATTTTACGGCAATACTAATGCAGCCAGGCTCAGTGGGAGATGGTCACATGGTTTGCTGCGGAAGTACATGTCATTTGGGTTAGGAGGCTGAGGTTGTCTATTTTACACCAAAGGGTCTGACTATTACAGTCAAAGCCTACTTTTCAAGTTTGCTTGACTCGAACCACCTGTCTGTTTATTTCTGGATGTCTCTGGGGACTTTACTTGGTAGTCACATTTCCTAACAAATTTGAGGGAGGAAAAATATCCAGAAAATACTCTCAAAAACGAAGAATGTAAACTGGATACAAAGCAAGTACATGGGTTTTCTTTCTTCTCAATATATTTGTGACTTACTATATCTTACTATATTAAAAAAAAACCAGCAGTATTTTGATATGATTACCCAAGTTTGGATTTAAATTCTACTTTTTTTAAAATAAAAAAAACCATCTTCCTGGTAACATTTGGAATGATAACTAATTCTTAATTCTATTTGCTGCATAAAATCACCATCTCAGTGTCAATGGAAAAGGCTATCTGTGTACAGTATTTATGACTGTATAATTTTATAGGTAGAAGTTTTAGTCTTTGCCATCACTGAAAAAGAATAAGGCTCTATGGCTTTTCCATTCAAAATCCAAGTTTAGTTGTTTTCAACTGTAAAGAGGTGAAACTAGATTTTTTTTAGTTTTTAGTCTTTGCCATCACTTAAAAGGAATAAGGCTCTATGGCTTTTCCATTCAAAATCCAAGTTTAATTGTTTTCAACTGTAAAGAGGTGAAACTGTAGATTTTTTTTTATTTAGGCCAACATAAAATGCTAAGCTACAACCTGTTGTTTTACCACTTCATTCAGTAAAATATTCTTAGTTGCTCTATATATTGTCAACTTCCTGCCTTTATACCTCATGTTGAAGTTGCAAACTAATTGCTTTAGACTTTAATTCTTAAGCCTTTTGCAAACCCCATCAGAGACAGGAAGACTAATTTGTTTAATCCAGTTAAACAGGGTTAACAAAATAAAACAAAACAAAACACATTTTGTTTTACATGCAAATATATTTTATTGTGAAATTCAATGCAATAATGTTAACATCTTGTTGTTGGTAATACCCTGTTTCCCCAAAAATAAGACATCCCCTGATAATAAGCCCAATCGTGCTTTTGAGAGCATGGCAATAATGCCAAGCACTTATTTCACGGTTCAAAAAAATATAAGACAGGCTCTTATTTTCGGGGAAACACAGTAGTAACCATTTGACATGTTAGCCTTTTCCTGCTAACAAGCAATTTGGCCTCAAAGTTTAATATTAATCAGAGTGAATTAGTGTGCACCTCAGTGCAACATATGAAGACTGCTGCTTCAACAAAGGTACTTCATGTGAAATGTAATTGCTGTTCAGTGATGAGAAATGAAAGCTTCTGCACCTGAGTAGGACAAATCAGATGTACAAGTGGATGATGGGTAGTACTTGGCTTATTGTACTTTTGAATAGTACTTGTAAGAAAGATCTGCCTGCCAGATGCAGATGACCCAGCAGTATAGTGCAGCTGCCAAAAGTGCTATTATGGTGCTGGGCAGCATCAATAAATTTTGGGAAGTGATAGTTATGCTTTATTCTCATTTGGTCAGAGTGGACCTACTGTACTCATTTTTTGTTGCCACAATACAATGAAGATCCTGAGGGAGTGTACAGAGAGGAGTTATAAAGATAAGGATCTTAGATTCTCTGAAGAATGATTAAAATAACTAGATATGCTAAAACTAAAGACACAAAGGCTAAGGGTGTAGACATAATAGGAGTCTTCCAATACTTAAAGTACTGTATGGGAAGAGGATATGGATTTATTCTCTGTAGTGCCCAAGAGTAGGACAAGAACGAATGGGCAGAACCTTAAACAGATTAATACAAACTCAAAATTGAAGGATTCTGATCCATGGGTGGCTATTAAGCAGAAGAACAGCTTGCCCCCTGGACATTTGGGTGTTCCATCACCAGAGGTTTTCAAAGAAAGGTTGGGCAGCTGTTTGTCCAGGATGGCCTGAGTATTCCTGCATTGGGCAGAGTTGACTTAGAAAACCTGTAAGATCACTTCCAACACTACCATGCTAACTGTTCAAAGGGTCTTGTGATCCAGAAGTTCTACAACAAAAAAGTTTTAATGAGTTCTGTTGCAGGAATAGCTGCCAACTTTTTTTTTTGTCACATAGACAATGCATCAAGCAATAATGGACTTTTAAGCAGTGGTGAAATTCAATTTCTTTTACTACCAGTTCTATGGGCATGGCTTGGTGGGCGTGGCAGGGGTAGGATACTGCAAAATCCCTATTCCCTCCCCACTCCTGGGGGAAGGATATTGCAAAATCTCCATTCCCACCCCACTCTGGAGCCAGCCAGAGGTGCTATTTACCGGTTCTCTAAACTACTCAAAATTTCCGCTACCTGTTCTTCAGAACCTGTCAGAACCTGCTGAATTTCACCCCTGCTTTTAAGATTTCAGAAACTTTGTCATTTTAACATCTTGTGATCTCACAGTTTCTAAAAAATAATGAAAAATAAAATAAAAACAGGGTCTTAAGTTTTGAACTAATCTGAAATTCTTAATCTTTTTTTTTATCTGTGAAACCTATAGTAATATGAGAATATAACTCCATTATCTGCCTTCTCTACTAACCTTTCACTTCGTAAGCTCAGAGATCAATTTTACATCAAATAAATCAGCTTCCATGGTCCTTGAAAAAAGGCCTCTGGCTAGGGCATGTAATCAATGTCCCCTTTACTAAAGACTGATGTTTACCCTTGCAAAGTATGCTTTATGCATATCTAGAGCAGTTACTAGGCACCTAAGTGACCGTGCCTTGCAGGACGTGCTCACATGTCTAAAGTTACTATGAATGTATGTATGTATTCAGTTGCATCTCTTC
Source organism: Sibynophis collaris (assembly GCA_036250565.1). Classification (NCBI taxonomy): domain Eukaryota; kingdom Metazoa; phylum Chordata; class Lepidosauria; order Squamata; family Sibynophiidae; genus Sibynophis; species Sibynophis collaris. The sequence continues at coordinate 90,380 of JANHFK010008186.1, read as the reverse complement.
AGTTAAACCTTTGCATAAAGAAGTTTAAAGGGTGTTTTTTTTTTGCTAGCTGTATTTTCTTTCAGAAAGGTTCATTGTTTGTTCGCTAGGGTTTTTTTTGCTCATTGCTTTTGGATGAGTTTGTGTTAACAGCAGGCTGTATTGTTAATATTTTTTCCTCCTAAATGTATCATAACATGCATGTATGCTTATGTGTTTCAAGTTAATATTTGCAAAAACATGTGTTTCTAACTTTCAGAAAAGCACTGTAGCTTAAAAAGCTATTCTTTTTATTGTGTTTAAGATGATGATTTTAAAAATGCAGCAAAAATAAATTTTTATTAGGCTATCATTTCAAAAGTGGCCATTTCAATTGGATATGCTCCAATTTCAATTGGATTTGCTTCAAAATATTGGTTTTCAGCACAGTCAAGCCTTGATGTTACTAGAGGTTAAAGAAATCAAGTGGATGGTTTTATTAATGATCAACAAGGACTGGCAAACAGCCTTTCCAGAAGGGATTAGGTATCGTATCTGGTAAGGTCCTGCACATAAGCAGTAAAAATCAGAACATCAATTACCAGCTGGATGGAAATGTTTTAAAATATGACCCACACTTGGTCAAGGATTTAGGACTACTCATTTCAAAAGATCTAAACCCCAGAGCTCACTGCAATAACATTACTAAGAAGGCATTAAGAGTTGTCAACCTTATTTTAAGAGGTTTTCTCTCTGGAAATGCTATACTCCTAACTAGGGCATATAAAACCTTTGCCAGACCTATCCTTGAATACTGCTCA